>JASAND010019254.1:0-119542 GCA_030248195.1 Trissonchulus latispiculum
TGAAACAAATGAAGTTCAGCTTTGTTCATCATTCAGTCAGAAACTGGCGATACAATAAAAAATACAATTGGCGATGAAAGTAACACAATGCTGAGATCTTTAAGCAGATTTTCTATTTTTTTACCAACTGACTCTTTGTAGGTAAACTTTCATGGTGTGTTTGATTAGACAAGATCGAACTCAGACATCAGAAGTTTATTATAATATTGGCTCATTTTTATTTCATTTGATACTCGTTAAATCGCTGGTGGAAACGAACGCCCCTTCTCGATTTGACAATACATACGTTGAACGTTAGCTTAGCAGCTTCACTTGTTTATATTAGTTGGTTTCACTTTTTAAAGTGCTAAAGTTGTATTTCTTATTTATCAGAAAAGAAGGAAGATTACGCTTTGCGATAATCAAGTTTCGTGATTATTCTGTCTCTTGAAATGACCATAGGGCTTTTGAGAAATCAAAACTAATGGGTGACATGTCCTAAGATCAACTTCTTGGAGTCCCTGTAGTTTAAACTTTGAAGCGCTTCAAAGGCAAGAACTATTAATTCTTGATTGAGAAATGAACAAGGAATAATTTGAAATGTGTGCTGGTAAATTCCAGTTTTGTTTATGACTTCGAAAATTGTGGGTGCATGACAGATACTTTTAGAATCGTTTATTGCCATTTCACAAGACAGCTTATTCTGGAGACAAATATGTAGAGACAATTTCAAAACATATTGACTAATCCTCAGGAGTTGCATGAACTGTCAGTGTCGGTGTTTCGTATCGTTCTTCACTGCCAACAGACGATACACTTTGTCTTCTGCTTTCAATGTTGGAAGTTCGGGTAATTGGTCCCTTAGAACTTTGTGGATTTTCATCCGCTTCCATTACTACGCTTAATCCACTGTGCGGACTGTCATAAATAAAGGTGGTAGTTGATACTTTATATGGAGAAGGCGACAGTGAACTCGGCGTGGGACTCAAATCATCCACCGATCTAAATAATCATAAGACTATAACTGAGTAGTAACAACAATTGTAACTAAACTTGTGACACAACTGAAGCACACAGTGTAAGTATTGATGTAAAACTAAAAGCTCTTTTATACATAACTAAAACAGAAAAATTCAGAAAGAATTAAATTGACTAAACTGAATGGTCCATACAGTGCATAGCATGTCAGCCCTGCCGGTGTTTCAAAAACGGTCAACTAATTTACTGATTTAATACTTGATGTGGTATATTTATGACCATAATGTGTTCAAATGTCAAAAGCTTAACTCAACCAAAATTATGCCAGCTCAATTTTCAAAATTCTGAATTAGCTTTCTGAAAGACCGAACATTTCAGGGCAACAAATGTTTTTAAATATGCTGCACATGGATCAACCTGCTATCAGAGGAATCCTGATCTGTTTTATCTCTCCGGCTAAATCTGTGGAGAAATGCGTTCAGCCTGGACGTGCTGGCTCCAGAGGCAGTAGATATGCTGCGACTCCGACTCATACCAGATACCAACCGCAGCAGATGATTCTTGTAAAGTCTAGATGACGTTGTGGATGTTTGTCTCTGGGCGTAGATGTGGTTGGATGCATGCGGAGTTGGCGAGGTTCTTTCAAACCGCAATGACTGACTGAACTGACGGGAAGGTGACCACATCAGTCCTTTGTGAATTCTGTAGCAACAAAAAATAAAATTAAATTTAAAAAAACAGATAAAATTAAAAAAGTTCAAGCAGGGCATTTTTTCAACTATGCAGAACAAAAGGTGCCCAAAAGGATTATTTTTTGCCCTAGGAAACAAGAATTAATGTCTATCTGTACTAAAAATTAAAATCAGTAACCTAACAGACAAGGGAAAGCTTCGGAGTCACTTAACTGTATATCGTGTGTGCTTCCAAGCAATCGTGAAAGGTTTTCCTCATATTTTGGAGGGGCTGTGGCTTCTGTGTACAACGGTTCCGGATTCAATTCGTTCCAATGAATATCTTTTTTAAGATCGGGATATTTCGTGTTCATTGTGTCCACAATCAAAAATGAAAGCTAAAAAATGTGGGCAAGCATATATTAAGACTTGCGCTACACGTAGTCTTGCATTCAATGGTAAAAATGCATTGTAACAGTTCCTGTAAGACACAGTTAACACAAAGCAGACTCAAATTTATTGTGAAAGTGTGAGAAAAATGCCTACTTGTAGGTTTCTATCAATCAGATAGTTTAGCTCAAAATCATCATCGTCTTCTCCGAGGGGATTAACTAATTGCTCAGCTGTCTGAAATAACAAAGTACAAGTACTCATAGATTCAAGTAGAATCCCACAGCAGAAAAACTCCACTCAGCAAGATTAGGTAACAATATAATTAACTAATTAAGACTATTAACAACATCAGATACGTTAGTTTACAAGATCAGGATCAGCTATTCGTAAATTAAACTGTTTGTTTAATATTGATACTGTGTTGTTCTGATTTCATCATTCCAAATATTTATTATGTATATATACGTACCTTAAGCCATCCAGCATAGAGAAAAAACTGAAATAATGTCACTAATGGTACATATTCAGCCAATATTCCTTCAGGAGTAGTCGGATCGTCTTTGTCCCCATACAAATACTGATGGCCAATTGCCAAACTGAGAAAATAAGTATGCACAGCAATGGTAACGGCCTAAACATCAGTTTTATTGGCAACAGTAGACCGAATATCAATGAATAATAACAAATCGAATTTAAAATCAAAATACGTTCGATGAGTATATGAGATGAACAGTCCAGGTTAATTGTGCTGTAACTTCAATGATGAACGCTGTAGTATAACAGAGATTAAAATATTCTTGGTGGTTTTACACATAAATATGTATTATAGAGTTGCCATGTCATTGTAATGAGTCTTCCTATTTGAGTCCAGTCTTTGAGTTGCTAGTGACAGTTCAAGTGCCTAAAATTACTTTTAAAATGTTATTGAATATAGGCAGCAAATATATCCAACCTGTGTGTACACCAGAGGAATACTGATCCAGTCATATGAAAACAACGTTCCACACCAGCCGCGATACCTCATTAATTCCTTAAAGCAATCGAATTAACAATGCAAAGTAATGTATAACAAAAATTTCAGGTTTACTGGGATAAACCTAATTGATCCAAGCATGGTACATATTGTAACCATTACTTGAATACTGGATACAGGACTTGTAGAAATAAAAATCACAGAAAATTAAAATCATATGCAAGGAGTGTTTCAACTTGTCGACTCAGGTTATGCTTTACTTTATGCTAGGTTATTTAACGGTTCAAACGAATTGAAACGATAATGTTTATAGATATTAAATAGTAAGAAATGTTATAAAATGGTATTGCAAGCTAAGATACTATTTCAGTTACTACAGCAAGCTTACATCATAGAGAATTTTCATTTGAACATCGTCCACAATGCGGCCTTCTCGTCTTGCCTGAGAGGCTAAACTCATGAACCATGCAGCTGGTTGGAAGTATTTGCCATATGGACTGGGAGTTTCTTCCAAAAACTTATACTCCTCTTCAGTCATTATTCCTACAAATTAGAGATGCTCATAGCTGTTAATTTTAAAAACTGTCAGATTTGTACCTTAAACATATTCCTGCATACTCTCACTCCTACTAACCTACCTACTAATTCTTATTAAGAAGCTTTCCAGCTCTTTCAACCACCACTTAAAAACAAGATAAGTTAATAATCAGCTATTACTACACGAGCTTAATAAAAACAGATACAGACAGTGTTTTCTGACCTTCCTAGCTTGCTGCAGCTCCTGATTCCTCACACGACTCACTCTGCAGTATTTGAGGGCCTTTTCAAGACAGCATAGATTATAGTGAAAAACTGTTTTTACTCGATTTAACTCCACTCAAGCTTGAGTTTCCCTTTTTAACTCTTTCATGAAAAGGATCGAGTTAATTTTAACTCTACTCTACTCTACTTTGAAAATTCCCCGAGTTTTAGTACTTAGACAGAATGAACCTATAAAAGTACATAGCTGACGATTTCTATCGAAGTGAGACTGACAAAGACCAGTAGGGTTTACGTCGGTTAACAATTCTATGTTTATGCCAGCACAGTAATGGATGTAGAACCAAAACGACATCTATTACTAATCTTTATTGTATAAGAACTGCTTACCTGCATCAACGACATGTTTCAATGTTGGAAACCGTTTCTTAACCGGCATACTGACGGACTGTAAGGTGATCACTGCTATAATATTGAGATATCTGGCAAGAGTCCGTCTGATCATCCGACCTCTCTCATCAACGCCGTGAACGATTGATGTAATAGCGAATACACATCTATTGGAATAAAAGTGTGGTTCAAAACGCGTCAAACCATTCATGTATGCGGTGTCGCCATCAACTGAAAACCGTGTTGTCTTGTTGCCCCATTAGTAGTTTTTAGGCAGGCAATTCCGATTGCAGTTGCCATGAAGGACATGATTCAATCGTATAAATTAAAAAGAAAATGTTAAACTACATTTTAATGTAAACGTGGCTTCCTAATTGTTACCGCTGATCTGATTTGAGGCTGACGTTAGATTTACGGTTTGGTTTGCCAAAATTGGTTAACCAAAGTGTGCGTTCTGAAAACCACCATGCTATTACTGGAATAGTACCTGTCGGGCCAAGGTAAATTCATGTACTGGTTCCACCACCTTCCTATAACCAAGTTGACATAGAAACTCAGAATAAATGACATTGGAAGGTTTAAGTTGAATCCTCGAAAGTAGCGGACAACGTCTTCGTAAGCTCTGAAAAGTAGAAGTTTAGTTAAATTTGCTCACTTCGAAATCTTCAATAAAAATCATTTTGGTTTTGTGCAGAATATGGATCTTTTCCACAATCGACCTTTTCCACATCCTCAATACGAACTGGTTGGATTGGGGTAATTTTGTGATCCAAATGCGATCATATTTGTGGAAGATGTTACCTGAGGCTCAGTAATTTTAAAAATTTATAAAATTTTAATTTTTTTAAAATTTTAAAATTTTTAAAATTTCAAAATTTTTGAATTTTTTTAAAATTTTAAAATTTTTAAAATTTCAAAATTTTTGAATTTTTTTTTAAATTTTCTGGTAGATTCGATGATGCTGAGCAGTTTTCCTTGTTGCAGCAACATCTGAAAACGCTTCCTGCGATCTATACAGCGCCTCTAACTGTAAAGATCAAAGGAAATTGCCATCAACAATAGGCACACGATTACTGCTGTATACAGGCGGCGCATTTTTTGATTATTACAGTTACAGCCGCTGTAGAGATCGCAGGAAGTATTTTCAGATGTTGCTGCAACAAGGAAAAATGCTCAGCATCATCGAATCTATCAGAAAATTTTAAAAAATTCAAAAAGTTTGAAATTTTAAAAAAATTTAAAAATTAAAAAAAAATAAAATTATTGAAATTTTTGAAATTACTGAGCCTCAGGTAATACCTTTCAAAAATATAAACGCATTTGAATCACCCAATAACCCCAGTCCAACCAGTTCGTATTGATGGGGGATGTGGAAAAGATCCCATAATATTTGTGGTCTATTATGGGTCTGTCGCGTTAAACACCACAGCGAGTGCAGAAGCTTCCGAAAAGTTGAGAAAACGACACGAAAGTTTGGGGTTTAGCTCGAAATATGTCTCGAAAGTTATTATTGGTAGAAATAAGACAAGCGACTGTTTACTTCTCGCACTACAAGCAAATATGACAGCGACTGAATCATCTTAAAAGAGCATTTAAAAATCTGTTTATAGATCTGTGCCTATATAAAATATAGTATATGTAACGAAAACAATTTTTTAAATGCGTTTATTGCTAATAAAAGCGTCCTCATATTAGGTTCTTTAATGAAAAGCAGTAATCGGTCACTAAGCTACAAAAAAGGGGTTCAAAATCTGTGAATAGATTGCCTGTGCCATGCTCAACAGTGTCTCTCGATATGACGATTATTTGCCATTGGATTCATAAATAATCAATAATTGTGGTATATTATGTTTATAACTATGTATTAATACTCAAAAAAGCCAGAAATGTGATATGTGATGTCTACAACTGTGTATTAATCCTTAAGATAGCCAGAATTGCCCTGGCAAACCTTAAATTCATTTACTAATTCATTCTACTGAGAAATAACTTCACCTGCAATTGGTTCCGGGGTCGTTGTGAGACCCCCCTCAACAATCATTAGGTTCTATTAATAATGTATTGAGTCTAGACTCAAAATAATAAACAAAGGTTTAATGATCGGTTCCTGCAACATTCGCCTAGTTTGATCCAAAGTCCTTCCAGTAAAGTTATGAAAGAGACTCTTTGACACAATGGGGAGACGTGTTAGAGTCTCCTCGCCATTTGCGAACCTCCATTCGCAGAAGGAATCCCTTGCCCGCAACTCGTAAACATCAATCCAGAAACTCAAAACTGTCAATGAACAAAATGCGGTAAAACAACAATTAAATAACTTTATTAGTGATGGGTACCGGATATTTTTTCGAAGTTTAGTTAAATTTGCTCACTTCGAAATCTTCAATAAAAATCATTTTGGTTTTGTGCAGAAAATGGATCTTTTCCACAATCGACCTTTTCCACATCCTCAATACGAACTGGTTGGATTGGGGTAATTTTGTGATCCAAATGCGATCATATTTGTGGAAGATGTTACCTGAGGCTCAGTAATTTTAAAAATTTATAAAATTTTAATTTTTTTAAAATTTTAAAATTTTTAAAATTTCAAAATTTTTGAATTTTTTTAAAATTTTAAAATTTTTAAAATTTCAAAATTTTTGAATTTTTTTTTAAATTTTTTGGTAGATTCGATGATGCTGAGCAGTTTTCCTTGTTGCAGCAACATCTGAAAACGCTTCCTGCGATCTATACAGCGCCTCTAACTGTAAAGATCAAAGGAAATTGCCATCAACAATAGGCACACGATTACTGCTGTATACAGGCGGCGCATTTTTTGATTATTACAGTTACAGCCGCTGTAGAGATCGCAGGAAGTATTTTCAGATGTTGCTGCAACAAGGAAAAATGCTCAGCATCATCGAATCTATCAGAAAATTTTAAAAAAATTCAAAAAGTTTGAAATTTTAAAAATTTAAAATTAAAAAAAAAAATAAAATTATTGAAATTTTTGAAATTACTGAGCCTCAGGTAATACCTTTCCAAAATATAAACGCATTTGAATCACCCAATAACCCCCAGTCCAACCAGTTCGTATTGATGGGGGGATAGTGGAAAAGATCCCATAATATTTGTGGTCTATTATGGGTCTGTCGCGTTAAACACCACAGCGAGTGCAGAAGCTTCCGAAAAGTTGAGAAAACGACACGAAAGTTTGGGGTTTAGCTCGAAATATGTCTCGAAAGTTATTATTGGTAGAAATAAGACAAGCGACTGTTTACTTCTCGCACTACAAGCAAATATGACAGCGACTGAATCATCTTAAAAGAGCATTTAAAAATCTGTTTATAGATCTGTGCCTATATAAAATATAGTATATGTAACGAAAACAATTTTTTAAATGCGTTTATTGCTAATAAAAGCGTCCTCATATTAGGTTCTTTAATGAAAAGCAGTAATCGGTCACTAAGCTACAAAAAAGGGGTTCAAAATCTGTGAATAGATTGCCTGTGCCATGCTCAACAGTGTCTCTCGATATGACGATTATTTGCCATTGGATTCATAAATAATCAATAATTGTGGTATATTATGTTTATAACTATGTATTAATACTCAAAAAAGCCAGAAATGTGATATGTGATGTCTACAACTGTGGATTAATCCTTAAGATAGCCAGAATTGCCCTGGCAAACCTTAAATTCATTTACTAATTCATTCTACTGAGAAATAACTTCACCTGCAATTGGTTCCGGGGTCGTTGTGAGACCCCCCTCAACAATCATTAGGTTCTATTAATAATGTATTGAGTCTAGACTCAAAATAATAAACAAAGGTTTAATGATCGGTTCCTGCAACATTCGCCTAGTTTGATCCAAAGTCCTTCCAGTAAAATTATGAAAGAGACTCTTTGACACAATGGGGAGACGTGTTAGAGTCTCCTCGCCATTTGCGAACCTCCATTCGCAGAAGGAATCCCTTGCCCGCAACTCGTAAACATCAATCCAGAAACTCAAAACTGTCAATGAACAAAATGCGGTAAAACAACAATTAAATAACTTTATTAGTGATGGGCACCGGATATTTTTTCATATCCGGATATCCGCCTATTTTGCGTTAACGGATATCCGGATATCCGGATATCCGGATATCCGGTTATCCGCCTATTCCAAACTTAACTTCAAGAAAATTTTTCGATTTTGCAGTTAAATTTTCATTTTTTTGTCAATTTTTCGGCTGGCTGTGAATGTCTATCATGCAACCATGCCGCAACCTTCGTTTCAAAAACATTTTCAGAGGAATTTTGAAAAATATTTTAAAATTTTTGTCAAAAATTTGCTAATTTTTCATTGTGTTGACTAAAATGTACACGGATAAAATGTACAATTTTATGCTTAACTATACATTCCAAACTTCTGGATTCGAACCAGTAATCCCCGTCTTCTGAGGGACGTGTTAGAGTCCCTTCCCCAACGCTTTCCGGGGACGTGTAGGAGTCCTCCTCTGCGTTTCCCCCCAATTTCACACAATTACACAAGTTACATAATTCAGCTTACTTTAACCTAAAACAAGAAAACTATTACATGTTTACACAATCTGTTAATAAGTTAGCTTCTTTTCCTGAAACAATTAAGCAGATACACAAACATGTTACATAACACAGGCAAAGTTTCTTTTCCCTCCCGAATTCCCCTATTCGTACTTTTCTTCCTATTTTGTTTTTCTTAAAAAGGAACTTTTGTATCCTTTAAATTCCTTATCTGGAGAGTCTTTAGCTCTCCAGTGTTTGCCCGTTATGTTTGTTTTTAAGGTTAACTAAATTTGCTGACGAAGGTTTTATCGTCTGCTTGGGTGAAGATAAGCGTCCGTCACCGAAAGGCTATTATCGGTCAATTAGTGACCCCCAAACAAATTCACGTTTACTACCGTAAGCCACAATGCGGTAGTTCAATTAGCGTTGGTGACTGCGATTAACTAGCCAATCACATTCGGTGATTGCTAATTTTCTCCCAGTAGTTTGCAAGAAGGCCTAAATCCCACCTTCCTGGGGGGTCTAAGCTTGCAAGCTACAATTTCAGTCAGTCCTCCTTGCGAAGTCGGCCAGTACGGCCGCAACTTTTATTTTTCTCCCTTCCCGTCTGGCGGGAAAAGAGATGTGTTTCTGCACCGTTACTTGGAGGTGGGAGACATTAGCATCTCTTTTCTCTTTACCACTCCGCTACGACGTTAAGACTTTTTTTTAACGAGACGTTTTTATTTTAACCACAAGAGGACTTGGGAGGTTCAGGTCTAAGGCCAATATGCCTAAGAGCGGCCAGACCGAATAATTTACGTTTTTATCAAGTTCTTATGCCTTTTCTCAATTTCCAGGGAACTCGGTAGGAAAGGGATCACACGCCCTTTCCGCTGGGCTCAAGAAGCGGAGATCGCTTTTCTACCGAGCGCACCCCGATTTTATACTTGTACTGCCCTTCCGCCGGGCAGTACAAACTAGGCGAGATCTTTGTGATAGCTTTGTTCTGTCCAATTACTGTTTATTTTCAGCTATTTTCCAAAAAGGTTAAACTTAATTAAAAAATCCTAAATTCCAAAATCGGAACAAGCTCGAAAATCCAATTTCTGCTCAAAAATCTACGCTACTTTCGCTTAAAAGATCCTTTCTGAACTTTACAACTACAATTGGGTTAAACTTTTCCTAAGGGGCGAACCCTAATGCCATCCCCTCCAGGTTTCGGACTTTTCCCGGTCCATGGGAGGTATAAAAGTTCAAAATGGCCCAATTCTCCCCACAGCCGACGACTAGCGTCGTCGGCCATAATTTTAAGTCCGTGGCCTAAAACTACATGTCTTTATAAAATCTGTCCTCTTTTTCAGCGATTAATGCCGGATTAATGCATAGGCTAAAACTTAAAGCTGTCCTAGTACTTAATAATTGATTGGTTTTGTCTGTATTTTGTGAGTAGATTCTTTAATTTCTAAGCTTCTAAATGAAAGTTACCGGCCTTCCTTTAATATTACACTTGTTCTTAGTAATCTTCTATAATAATTGCTTGGCAATTATTATTCAAACTTTGTGGCTCTATTCTATTCAAACTTTAACACAAAATTTCAAGTTTATACCAAAGTTCTGAACTCCTAGGCCTTAACTCATTCTTTAGGTTGCAATCACCAGCAATTCAACCCTCGCAACGCACACTACGCACATAACGTTACGCTGAACGTATCACACACCCAGGCTCAAGTTTAGGAAATAGTGTTCGGGTCTAATATTAAGTTAGGAAATAGTGTCCGGGTCTAATGTTAGCCTAGGAAATAGTGTCCGGGTCTAATATCAAGTTAGGAAATTGTGTCCGGGTCTAATATTAACCTAGGAAATAGTGTCCGGGTCTAATATCAAGTTAGGAAATTGTGTCCGGGTCTAATATTAACCTGGGAAATAGTGTCCGGGTCTAATATCAAGTTAGGAAATTGTGTCCGAGTCTAATAGCAAGTTAGGAAATTGTGTCCGGGTCTAATATTAACCTAGGAAATAGTGTCCGGGTCTAGTATCAAGTTAGGAAATTGTGTCCGGGTCTAATATTAACCTAGGAAATAGTGTCCGGGTCTAGTATCGAGTTAGGAAATTGTGTCCGGGTCTAATATTAACCGAGGAAATAGTGTCCGGGTCTAGTGTCAAGTCAGGACATAGTGTCCCGTTTCATGTGATATCGTATAGTCAGCAGATCTAAACGTTTATTATGTTTTACCGCATTGTTCAGCACAACTTGGTTCAACAAGTTTAATTAGCTCAATTATGTTCTCCTGTTTACTAAACAAGCGCTGACTGCGCAAATTTGTGTTAATCTCAAAAATTACCCAAAAAACGTGCAATTCTCAAATAAGCGAAGTTTACGACAATCCAAAGAGCCACTAAGTTAGAATAATAGCTGCCGGGGTTTGACACCCCAATGTTTCTGCATCTAATGGGTTTCAACCGTTTGATTCCGGTGCCTGTCCAGTTCCACGACTTGGAGAGCGTCTGCATCATATCTGTCTGCGAATCCTGTCCGATCGGTGAAGTTGGTGATTACAGTCCTTTGGAGGCCTTGCTCTGTCGTATCACTTGTGTCAGTTCAGTCCAGTTGGGATCCAGTTGATCCAGATCATTTGTCTTGCGAGAAGGCCTGCCATTCAGTCTTGTGCTCAGATCTGATATCCAGTAGGTACTGGTTTGGTAGTCAGTAGCGTGGAGCTTAACAGCGAAAGGATTGGATTTAAAACTTTCAAAGAAAACGAATCCTCTTTCGCTACTAAATGCAGCATCCGATTGTCAATTCTGTGATCCTGTTCGAAAAGCGAAGATTCTTTTGAGAAAAATTATAAACTTTACTGGTCCTGTACTTGCCTGTATTCTGCTTTAAAATATTAACCAATTATATACCTAAGGTCCGGAACACTCTTCCCCCAGTTACATTTTGTATTGAACCGACACTCTCTCAGCCCGCAACTGTCATCTTCCTTTCAGGGACGGAAGTCTCTTTAAAGAAAGGAAAGGTTGCGTGTGAGTCGTTACTTGGAGACTGCACAACGCATCCGAAAACTCGACTCCCTGTAGCATTATAATTTGTTCAATTATTTACTGTTTCTGTAGTATTCTGCATTTTGTCCCCCTGCATTATTAGCGGGACAGAGACCGATTAGAGTGATTTACGAGTTACAGTAATAACACGATAGGCTATCCCTAATTCCCCACTAATCCTGAGCGAGTGTATAATTTAAGAGTTAGCGAGAGTAAAAGGTTCCTGGAGACAAGTGGAATTGACCTACTCTCATCCCACTCTCATATAATAATACTAACCAAAACAGGTTAAAGGCATGGGCAATTCTGGTACAGTAGCTGTTATTGTACTGTACTGTATTACTATATTACTATTACTATTACTATATTATATAGACTCTAACTGTACGCGTACGTTTGCTGTAAAGTATTAGTACTTTGTAAACGGTATCCTGATTACTGTTCAATAAACCGTGATTCTGAACAGCCTTCGTCTTAGCGTCTTTTTCCGATTATAAGCCCGAACAGATCCGTGCAAGAGGATCTGAACAATTCTACAGCCTGAACCCAATCCAAATTTATAGAGGATATCTATAGTATCTATACTATACTATCTATACTATATCTATACTGTTACTGATATTACTGGCATTACTGATATCTATATCACGCATATCAATAGTGCTAGAGGATCAATCTGCCGCCATTACAGATTCGTGCACGAGAATCTACCTTTACGATTCGTGCTAGAGAATCGTCTCCCAATTCCCCTACAGCAGCGAAGAAACGGACTCACCTTGATGACCCCGACCTCTGGTTGGCCATTCGGATTTGCCCACTGAGTACACCTGACTGTGATCTGAATCTAAGCAGCGATCCTGCATCCTGCGTGTCAACCAGTTGTAGTGAAAGCCCTACTCTACTTATCTGAAGATCACGACCCTAAGCAACTGAACATCACGACCCTAGCTAACTACAACTACAACAACAAATCTTTATCTCTAGCCCGTAATCCAATCACTTTCGCTACATATAGTTAAGTCGTAGTCAGCCAGGTATACTCTAAAGACTTTAAACTAACTCTCGCTTAGCTACAGCTTGTCCGTTGCTTAAGCCTTTGTCTCGAAACTATTTGTCTAGCTATTTGTCTCGAAACATTTGTAATAGACTCTGTCAGATCTGGACTGGATTTCTCTGTATTGGAGGGGGTCGTGTCTCCAATAAATCTTTGTTCTGTTCGGGGTCGTATGTAGTTGGCTAGGGCTAGAATAGACTAGGCTAGACTAGGCTAGATCTGAACAGGATCTAAGACACGAGTCAAGGTCGGCACGCAAAGATGGATCTTCGCTTAGATTGATGCTCCGGCTGTAGTGGTATGCTGACAACCAGGGCTCAATAGCTGACCTGAAATGGGGTCTACAAGGGTGAGTTCGTTTTAGGCAGGGGAATCGGGATTTATAGTCTCAATGGGCGACTGTTAGTTCAACTCTAACCTCAATACGGATAGAGTTGGGGATCTCTGAAACGTACACGAAAGCCGAAGCAGCTGAAAAGATAATTGTTTATTGTTACAAATAGCACACACAGAATTACTGAATTCCAGCAGACAATGATTCACTACAGATATGGTTTTACAATCAACAGTATTACAAGATACTGTCTGCCAGAATTGCCTTTTGACTTTGGTTTGACTGGTACTTTCTCGGTTAGGGCTGATTATCCGGTTTCGGGGTCGTTACAGTACAATCTTCAGGTTTATACACTCTAGTGCTGCTACAGGCTAACTATTAAACGGTATCCTATGTGCTTCGACTCAACTCAACTCTTAGGCTCTTTGCTAGCCTCTACTGTGACTCTGTCCCTTACAATAACTCTTGGGACCACACACACGCAAGATACACTAATTAACAACTATTTATAATCCGAATCGGGTGGGAGCGAGGTTGGCTTTGCTCTGGCGTCTCCGTATAATTGACTGCCCAGAATAACTGAATTTTGAGAAGAGTTCCGGTCTCTGAAATGGGTAATGACAGTTACAGGCTGGAAGAGTGTCGGTTATTGTCGGAAAGGTCGGATCGGCTTTCTCAGATAATTATCTCAAAGTTAAGTTACAATACAGTGGTTATAACGTCAATAGTTCTACAGGGAAGCTTCGGTGGTAAGGATCAGGACGTACGCGGTACCACTTTCACTGAACATATCGTTTTGGTTAAAGAACGGAAATTAGGCTTTTAGGTTTTGCACGACTAGGTTTTCCCAAAAGACTGGGTCAGGTAGCTTTCACCGCGTCTGCTCCACACGAACTGGCTCTGTGCCAAAAGGTAGGTCCAATATGTACCTAATCAGTGATTCCACGAGACAACACAAGCAGGACAGGATCAACACACACAGGATAAGGATCTCTTTCCGGATCCAAACGACAACTGAACACGACTGGGCAAGCAGGGACTGACGAATCGTCATACAGTGATCTCCAACTGGATAATATTCAGACACGATTCTAGCAGCAGGATTCCTCACGCTCGGAGCAGATCGGATGGCTACCTGAATCAAATGGGTTAAAACCCATTAGAAACAGAGGTGGTGGGGATTAAAACCCCAGCAACTATTGTCCGGACCGATTGGCTTTCACGTGCGGGTTCAAGACCCGAATTGTGTATTGCGTAACGTGTAATGTGTTATTTTGTGGTTTTAGGTTGAAACAGACGAAAACTGACGTTTTAGATGGTCAAAATAGACGAAAGGGGCCAAGCTTGGGCCGTTTCGGCCTACTTGGCTAGATATGCAAATGAGGCTCTGGCCGAGCCTCTCACGGGCACGGAGTCACGTAGGCACTACTCAGCATTTACCACAGACCTAAACTACAACTAAACTGACCTAATCTAATTACTACGTATTACCCAGTAGATGGAATGTAACCTCTTTGTTATAATTGACGACCGATGCTTAATTAAGGCCCAAATCTGGCCACTTAGACAGGATAATGTTGAGCACTACCGATTATTACTTGATTATTATTTGCTACAGACTACCTGACACTAACTGAGGCCTATTTCATACCTTACAGGCCTAACTAGACTTAATAACGACAATTATAACCCTAACCTGGGTTGGTAACCTACCATTGGGTACCTAGAACATATTATCGCAATTATGCAAATGAGGTTACCAACCCTCCTATCCTGGGCCTAGAAACCTAACTGGACAATGGCGAGTTACCCCGTTCTTGCAGAGGACCTGCACCCTGAACCGGGTGACTTACGCAGGCCTCTGGGGGTTAATCTACAACCGGATTTCACATAATAATGACGACTAACGATTATTAACAAACCTAACTAACACTACAATATTAACCGCTGTTATTGGTACTAGCTATGATTACTATAACTAAAACTACTGACACTAACTATAACTACTAAACTAATTAACACCTAATTAAACTATTAATTTTAACCTAACCTAACTGTTTATGATGCCCTAACTGTTACGCCTAACTACTGCTTAACACTATTATTTAACTAACTATTTCCCTACGGACTACACTCAAGACCTCCACGAGGGGTTTACATGAGCAGTCCCATTCATACAACAATTAGCACACAGCAGGCATGACGTAATTCCATTCATACAGATTCACACACACTAGCATTCTACTTTCACACGCTCATTTAGACAATAGGCGCACACACACACGGACAGTCGTAACTATACTATTTCACGCACACAGTTTCAGTCATACAGGTACAGTCACTCACACAATCATTCAAACACAGTTACGCAACATTCACACCTCACGCATACTTGACTTCTCTCACAACCTCAGCTGGAGGAATTTACGCGAGGAGCCGCATTCATACGACACAATACAATTTATGGTCCTAACAGTACTAAAATGGGGGTAATTCCCAGGATACTAACCTAATTAATTCATATAACTAGCTACGGCTGCGTGAGAGTGCATTATATTTCGGGAATGGCCCAGAAATGGCCATTCCCGCGTGATCACCCGTGCGTGTACTTTTTCTTTGTTTTGTGTGTGTAAAAGCCAACGGGGACAATAATTGCTGTTATAGCAATTATTACAGAAAATATGCTAAGGACAGCTTTAATTAAGGGGAGCCGGTATTCCCCAGTTAACGTCTTAATAATGATTAGATTGAACGGTATTTAAAGGTTGAGTTTTCTGCTTTTAAGGTGTTTTTAAACAACCTCATGTTTTATCCGGCAATTGTTATAAAACACAACAAGGTTATAACGGTGGCTTTAGATTTGTGACGAAAAACATGGCCGGCAACTCTAGTTGCCGGCTGTGGGGATTGTGGGGGACCTAACCTGAAAGACTTACTCCCGGGGAGTGGCCTAACTCCCCTTCCTCAAGGTGGGTAGGTGAGGGTCCTCCCCTAAGACTGTTTACCCAATTTTGTGTTAGTTTTAGGGCGAAAGATGGGCTTTTATGGAGTGAAAACAGAGGGGGTTAAAAAGAGAGAAAAATGATAGTTTTTTGAGTGGGTTTTAACTAGAATTAAACCCACGACGATTTGTTGGTGACTTGGGCCAAAAAGGGGCCGTTTAGGGAGTATTGTATAAACTGAAAAGGAACGACGACTTTAAACCCTTTTTGAGGGGAGTGATTTGCGAGGTTCGGCTGCTCGCAAATCACTCGGGAAAGTGTACCAAAAGAGAAACAAAGGTTACAAATAATACCCCAGAGGGTGGGGCGAAAGGCCCACGCCCTCACAATACAATCACAAAAGTGGGCACAGGGCCCGAAAAGTGTTAGAAAACGGTCTTCCGAGGTCTGAAAACCCCGGGTAAGTCGTGAGAGTGAGGGGACCCGGGGACCGCCTTTCAGGCATAAGGGTCCCCGGGTCAGAAGCAGTGCACCCCGTGAGCCGTCCGAGGACATATGGGCTCACGGGGGCGGCCAGGAACGTGAGTGCCTGGCTGGCAGTTGCTGAAATGAAAACCCTAAGGGGAAATGGGGGGAAGGGGAGAGGTGCTATAGTCCAGGCCTCCGTATAATTGGCGCAAGACACACCTCTCCCGGAGACATACGGACAAAATGGGGGCTAACAATAGAGCTAATGTTTCTAAGGGGAGAGAGACCGACCTCTCTCCCCGACTGCCAGCCAAGCACTGACTGCAAACTGCTAGTTGCAGTCGAGACCCCAGTAGGGGGTTGGGCTTAAGCTGGCTAGCTTCTGATTGGGCGGTTCGAATGATCACGCTTTGTTATTGGGCTACCGAGTCGTGACCTACGGTAGCCCACAGGCGCGTCTGGCGGCTGGAGGACCCCCAGATTTATGGGAACAGATGACCCCTAATTCAGACAGAAAGGAGGCCAAAGGCCGGATTTTAAGTATCAAGTTTTAGGGGTCTCTGCTGGGGCCCATAAATCTGGAGTAAACAGAAACTCCAATCTTTCTCAAAACTTGGTCCTCCAGCGGCCAAAACAAAGGGCTCCCTTTGCTTAGTGGAAAGCAAAGGGGCCTCACCTGTTGGGTCCATCAAGGACCCAAAAGAAAGTAAAAGACGAAAACAAATTACGTAAGACACATAGGTACCTAGAACAAAACTACAACTATTAACCTACCTAGTACTACTAATAAATACCTATTTAATTAGTTAGTTAAGTACCTAAAAACCTATTATTATTGTGTATAGTTGTATAAATGTATATATGTATTATTTGTCTACCTATATAGAATTATGCTGAGTAGTGTAAGGCTGGATTCAGCCTTTTGTGGGTGGGAGGTCAGCGGTGACCCTTATAAGGTCACTATTGTAAGACTTACGTGAATGAATGCATGAATGGCATTCGTTCACGTAAGGTCTGGGAGCTTTCCACGCTCTCCAGACAAACAGACGGGCGGTCAAAGATAAAAGGCCGACCCGTAAAAGGGAGAAGAGAAAAAGGGAGGAGTTAAGTAACTCCCTTAAAAATGGAATCAAAACTAGTAGGTAGGATTTAAAATTGTGTAATTAACTTGTACTTTTTGTTATTTCAGGAATTAAAAGAAGAACAATGTTAGGATTGTGTAAATGTTCTAGTTTGTTGTGTAAATGTACTAGTAACGTGAATTAATACGTGTTTTCTTGTTATTTAAGGGGATTTTAGGCCGAAATTGGCCATTGCGCAACGCTGACGGAAACAGGGAAGGACAGGAGAGGTAGAGGGGGTCTCAAATACGACCGCCCTTACACAAGACTGACGTAATAGGGGTTTATGCAGGTGTGGGAGGCCTCAATACGGCCGTCCTACACATGTACAAAAAGGGGCAAGGGTCAAAGGTTCGAATCCTTGCACTAAGAGTTGAGATAACCTAGGAAATTACTTATATTTTAGACAATTCTAACGCCTAATAAGTTCACTAATTAGTGTAGTTCGAGGGCCTCAATATGGCCGCAGGAACACAGCTAAAACCCTTAATTAAGCCCTGATAGTTAACCGAATTATTGTGATTTCAAGGCAATTCTGGCAGTTCTGACAGACAGATAAGGCAGGTACAGACTACAATTAACAGTGACAATTAAAACTTGATTCTTTATACAATTACCTTGCATAGGTTACTGGATTGGCCATGAGATCTTCAACAGAACCAACTAATAGAACTAATTAATAACTCTCTAGGTTAGCCTTTTTGGCAGATTTCCGGGTAAGGCCTAGGTTACTCTTTACTAGGGCCGACTAATACTAGTTATTAATTCCCTATTCCTAGTTGCTAGGTGAGGCTGTAAGAACGCGAAACGCCGTTTTACTGAATAAAACAACAATTACAGTAACAGAAACAGTAATTTCATTACACATTTTATGTCATTATGATATATGTCGCAAAATATTTTCAAAATGTCTCGAAAGTTGGCAAATTGTCCCGAAATATTTCGAGACAAATCACCAACTTTCCGGAAACCGTCTGCACTCGCTGTTGGGTTTAACATGACAGACCCACTAATTTGGGTGTTTTCTTGGGTTTGCGTTTTTTTGTACACACTATTAGACACAAGGTATCTGACCACATGCTAGCCTGAGTAAAGTGTGCATTCTATTTCAGTCCTAAAAGAGTTGCATAATGCGACCACATGTAGCGCTTTTACAAGGGCTGATGGTACAAGAAAGCTGATTCAAGCCCGAGACGGGGGCGCCAGGCACAGTGCATCCTTGAAACCATAACTTAGGAGAGTGGCGGGAAGAGGAAAGTTTATATTTTCAACCAGGATTTAATGCAAAGAATTGGCGAACCGCGGCCGCACTGCTGTCAATCGAACCAAACCACCACACCACCGAAATAGCAGCTGAACTCCCATATCAGGCTTCTCAACCTGCCTGCTTCCTTTACGCTAAAGCTCAAGCAGAGCTAGCCGGCTACCACAGATGTAGTCAACAAGCGAGTTGTCAGTTTTAGCTTTTGGCCGTGAACCCGGGGACAAGAACCGGTACTCATAACATTTTATAGGCTGAAGTCCAGTCCAGGGGCATATTGACTACCTTACTTGCCAAATGCAAAAATCATTTATTTCCAACCAACGATAATGCTATGACTGTTTTCTTGTTTGTACTGTATTGCTCGTATTCTAGCAAAGTTTAAACTTACGCTCGCTGAGAATCGGTAAGCGGGATCAGGCGATATATCACCGCCAGAGCATAATATATTAATAAAAACAATATAAGCTCCCGATAAACGAGCTTGTATATACTTCCTCTCCATTTGGCCAGCAGTCGAAGGAATCCAGAAAGGCGGGTATTACTTACATCCAGTGAATACGTTATCGTCATTTTACAAAAGACTATAAGTGCTAACTAAAATAAAATAGCTGGGTAAACTTAAACAAAACAAATGATGTTTTGTTCCTTGACGCCTTATAGTCAGTGATAAGATGTGAATGGGCTTGGTAGCCTGATAAAGCCAGTTTAATGACTGCACGTGTCGCACAAGTAAACTGAGAAAAATTTGGCAACACGTGTAAAATTAAAATACAGTGCTTTTTCACACGTTTTGGTAAGTTTTATAGAACGAAAGAGCCGAAAAAACCCTGACGCTGGTTAATTTTGCAAGTCTAATGTTTAGAATAGTGTAATTTAATTAATCTTGCCTTTTGGCTTACAAATTGTTCTTACGGCCGAACTAATTTTTTAAATCCAAAACTTCGACCTGTGCAGGCCTCTACTTCCTGCCTCGTGAGGGGTGGTACAGTACAATTACCGAACAGTGAAAGCCCACATTGTTTCAGTAATTATCGTCATCGTCAAAAGCCTGCTTACCTTCGTCAAAAGAATTCTTCACAACAATTTAAAGCCATAACACAAAAATGTGCTATACAATAGTATTTTAATAATGAACAAATACCATGTCGAACACCACATGCAGTTGCTTAATGTTACATTTCTCTAAATCCTGCAGATTAGCAAGTGGAGGAGTCATTGTCTGACGTGAATGATATGTTGTAGACACCGTTGACGCTTCTTTCTGGTACAGTAGACTCAGAAAACGCTAGTCTTCTACCATTCTTGGGTTTTAATGGCTTTGTGCTGTGGGTTTCCGCAACAGTAGTCCGTTGATTCTTAACTGGGACGTCTTCAGCACTAGTAACAGACTCTTCAGGCTTAGGGCAAGGCTCTTCTGGTGTTTCAAATATAGGAGACAAGGAAGTTGCTCGCTGACTTTTGGTACTCCGTTTGCTGGTATGTCGTGAAAAGATACTGGATATTTTTCTTTCCTCAAGCCAGGAGGACATTTTTCTGGTGAACAAGGACGGCAATGAAGAGAGTCTTCGTGGTGCTGGTTCCACCAAGGATGTGGCTCGATTCCAGGTTGCTCCAGTCGGAACACTGAAATGAACACCACATAGTTTAGTTTGCAATAAAAAATTACTCGATAATAACACAATAAATTTTATCCGATCATTATATCAATCACGTAAATTTGCTTACTTGCGTCACTGACAAGGAACCTTCTCCAGCTCGATTTGAACAATTATATTGACTTGAAAAATTAAACGCTCTTATTCCATGTGTGGTTCAAAATTACCTGTTCATTCACTCATCAACACTGTGAGCGGAAATTATTGACTTTGTTTATTTGCTAACCTCCCAGTGGAAATTGGCCATAATAGTCATTAAGTTTACCTAAGTTTGTGTACGCTGCCCAGAAAGGGTAAATTGACGGGCGTTGGCAGGGAGCCTCCAGTGTAAGGGACAATCTGTTTGAATTCATCCCAAAATGGATCTTTTTCCATTTGCGGCTGTTTTTCGTATATTGTATCAGCGACCAGCATTGATACCTGAAATGTAATTTTAAATTAGATACCACCAAATTTGACAACGTTATTTGTTTAAAATTTTCAAGTAAATCTGAATAAAAGAATGGCGCACAATGGTTTTTTGTCGAGATGCCTAGCACTAGACACCCAAAGATAGTGTTGTCACGTTAGAAAAAAATCCGGGCCGGGCCGTTCCTAGTCATCCGGGTCCGAAACAGGCCCTAGGTCCGACCCGGATTTAGGGCCCAAAACAGGCCTGAGGCCGATATGGATGTCGGGCCCGAAAACGGCCCGAATGATCAACATTAGTAAAAATGACTTTTGATGAAGTTTTTAGAAAATAATAAACATGTAAGGAAATAAATGTAAAAAATATCATATCATGCAAAAACAATAATGGCATAAAAGCAATGGCCCTTAATCTAAAATAAAACTTTATTGTGCATTCATTCTTGTAACCTCTCCTATTTGTCTCTTAGAGTTTTATAAACGTCGTCTCAATAAAAGAATAGGTATAATAATTTAATACGTCACTCATTAATCTCACTCATCATTGAAAAGATTTTAATGAAACCAATTTCGGTATCTCGAGAACGGTTTCGAGCTCTAGCGGAGTAAAAATGTCAAAACAGCAATGATACTAGTTTTAATCAAAGCTTTATATATATATATATATATTATACGGCACATTAATATTTTCAATTCAGTTGAAGTGGAAAGTTTCCAGTTTCAAGGATTCTCAGTAAAAACTTGGCATTTTTTATCCATTTATATCAATTTTTCCTTTGGCTCGGAAACGTTTCGGGAAAAAGCCCGGACCTATTTCGGTCCGGGTCCGAAAAAAAACTCCGAGCCGGGATCGGTCTATGTTCGGTCCAGGCCCGGCCCAGGCCCCGAGCCTGAAACAGGCCCGGATGACAACACTACTCAAAGAGACCTATTGTGTGCTACTCCCCGCGGTTCGGAGAATGGCAGACAAAAGTTGAAGAGACGAAGGACACGGACAGAAAACATAAATCCCAAGCAGATCTGACGACGCACAATGGCTTGTTTCACCTGAAAATTTCTGTCGATCAAATAATTTAGTTCGAAGTCATCATCGTCTTCACCCAAAGGATTCAAAATCTGTTCGGCTGTCTGAAACATCGATACTTGTATGTATCATCAGTTTACTGCAAAAACAGATTTCACAGATTGCTCACACTTTATTAAACTGTAGCTGTAATTACACCTATCTTTGGCGATTTTAATTGATTTCGCAACTGCACGAAAACAACTTTACTTCACGACAGTTTATAACATACCTGATTCCCAGGCGTTGAGCACGATGCAACTTTCAGATAAACAAATCTGGCCAGGCTTAATGGTAACGGCCATTAAAAGTACGTCATAACATTTAGCTAAGATTAGGGTAGCTAAAATTTAGATCAAACCTTTAGCCAACCGGCATAAAAGAAGAACTGGAACCATGTGAGCAGTGGCACGTATCTGGCTAAAGATCCTTCTGTAGAAGTAATATCATCATCAGTGTACAAGTATTGACGGCCAAACAGACAGGTTACGAAGAATGTGTACACCGCTATTGTAACAGCCTAAATGAGGTAAACGTTTTTACCGTAGAGAAATATAAAATCAAATGCGTCGCATCTTCGCTTTACTTCCTGACTTTTCTCAGTTTTTGATCAAACTGCGAATCTATCAAGGATGACAGCAATTTCTAAAACCTCATTTTGAGCAACGAGAATACACTTTTTAGACAGAGGTCTGCCTCTGTGTAGTGGTGTGTGTAGTTGATTTACTGCTGCACACCCCAACTTTTCAATTTAACAACTAAACATGCTTTTTAACTTAGTGCAAACTTTGATCTCTCCAAAGTCACGACATCCCAGCAAAAGACCGTCAAGGTTTCGCTCAGAGCAATGGTATCAAACGAAATACCTTCTTAAACATTCAAAATCTCTTTCACTAAAGCTTGGATTTAAGTTAAAGCTTTGTTTAAATTAAGCCTGTCTGTTTCAACCAATAGAGTATGCTAAACCGAATAGCATAGGTTTGATCTCGCCTCAGGCCCGACGTTTTCCAGCCTTGAGATGCCGCAGTGACACCCCGTTGTTTGCTAATTCTTTTGATTCTCGGTCCTACGGATTTGAATTTCAATTACTTATTGGACTGAAAATTCGCCTTTTATTGGATACATACGAAGGATCAATATATGTGAAAACGAGCGAAATCGACAACAATAAGGACTTGGCACCTGGCGGCACTCCTCAACATACTTGAGTGTACACAAGAGGAACACTGATCCAATCATAGCTAAAAAGCATTCCACAGTTATTGCGAAATTTTATGAACTCCTAAAATAAGAAAAGCAGAGACTAAATTCAAAAGACAGACAATTTTGTATCTATGAACGTACTTGAAAGAAACAATGTCTTATAATCTCAAAATTCTAAAAACTGACAGAACTGGAAAAAACTTAAATCTCAGGTATCATAATTCTAAGATACAGCCTCACTTCTAGTATCAATTTCAATCCGATATCGCTGTCAATACAATTTTCTTTCCTTGCTTTCTTCAATGTGTTGACAAACCAAATTCCGGGAATGAAAAATGTTCCATGAGGGCTCGGTGTAGTTTCAAGCAAATACTTTTCTTCTGCTGTCATGAATCCTGTTAAATTAAGCAAAATTAGTAATCCTAGATTATACGAAATCTATTTAGTGCAAACTACCAGCGTAAACCCACGAGTAAAAAGTATTCAACAAGGAGAATTTATATACAGAATATTCGTAACGCACTTACCAGCTTCAACTATATGATTATTTGTAGGAAATCGCTTTTTCACTGGCATACTGATCGAAGCATATGTCAAAATTATCATCTGATTCAAGTATCTGCTTAAAGTTCTTCTCAAGAGTCGCCCATCTTCCCCAACAGCAGATGAGTACGTTGATATACAGTACAGAGTACTAAATTACATTATGTCTTGTCGATTTATGCCGTTCATTAATATTTAACAGCACACATTTTTAGTTCATATAAAATCTTTGCAACAATTAGGCATCACAAAATGGTTTTGCTAATGTAATTTTTTCCGGTGTTAACAGAAATTTTATGTTTATCCATCCATTACATACCAATCCGGACAAGGGAGATTCATATACTGGTCCCACCAACGTCCAATCACCAAAGAAACATAGAAACTCAGAATGAATGACATTGGCAGACTGTCCCCGAACTTTCGAAAGTACTTCACCAGTGATTCAAAACTTCTGAAACATAAATAGTTTGTTATTATAGTGTTATAGTTATAGTTTGCAACAGCAGACATCATGCGTCCTTGGCGTCTTATGTTTGCCTTAGCCCAGTACAATAATTTTAATAGTTAATTTAATTAATACAGAATATTACAACTAATTACTTTTGCTGGTCGTCATTCAGGCCCACCCTGTAAAGGACGACTAGAGCATAATAAATAACGGTGAACAGCAGGAATTCTCGATACACAAGCTTATAGATACTGCCTCGCCATCGAATCAGCAGTCTTGTCAAGCCCGAAAATTTTGCGGTGCAGACATCTAATGAATACGTAACTGTCATCCTTAATAAGTTTTATTTCCTCTCTGAAAATGCAGAAAGACAGTAGTTTTCGGCAACGCAGCACAAATTATGTGTGTAGCCTCAAATGTCAATAATGTTAGCGCTAAGTTAGATACATTCCAGAGTAATTTAAGCTTTTCCTGAGTTGGCTACTGTAGCACCGCGTGGAAAGGCTTTCCAACCCTACGTGTGCTTGGGGAGGAGGTTTGGAGGGGTTTCACCCCTCCAGACCTGAGCTCACTCCCCCCAGAGGGGTCCCTCACTCCCCCCAGAGGGGTCCCTCACCCCCCCCCCCCAGAATACGGATTTTTCTGGTAAAAAACCGGAAAAATCCCGTTTTTCGGCGGCCTTCGGCCACCCTTCAACCCCCCAGAACTTCCCCTCCTGCACATGTCTGTTTCCATCTCTTAACTTTGACACGAAGTGCATTACATGACAGTAATGCTTGTAGCTGCTGTAATAGTTTTGGCAATAAGGCATAAATAGAAATAATATTGAACGCGGAACCATGAAAATTACGAAGGGAATAGAACAGTTGGTGGCAGTAGGTACGGACTAGATATACTTTTAGAAGACGCAAATATTTGCTGAACATACATATTACAGGGAATGTTAAAAGCTTTTACATATTGACTTTTGCACTTTTTAATAACTTGGACTACATTTCACCTTGGCAGGTTTTATCTGGTTTGTCAATAACCAAAGGTTTTTGATAGGCGTGTTTGGCAAAAATACCGACAGAAGTTCTAAGCTAATGCCCATTACCCATAGGTTGTGATGTTTACAGTTTTACTAGTTGTATATTCTTAGCTAGTGGAAATAAAACACCAGGAAAGATTCTGAATAGAGTGCTTTGCCTAAATTGTTGATTCTAACTAGGTATGGAACAAATTCTTCCGATGAGAAAATGTAGTTTGTAGCAAGATCTGCCTGTCAGTAAAACAGACCTCACATCAACAACTCAATTAGACACGGTCGATTCAAGAAGATTCACTGTATATGTTTCTTTCAGATTATCCCTGTGTTATGGAATAGTTTATAAAATATAAACGTTTGTTTGATTGCATCGCCCACGTGATGTAGTTTATGGATGATAGTTAATGAGTAGTCGTTGCTAGACTGACATAACACCCTGTTCGTGGAGTGTTGTGTCCAATGTACAGGGCAGGGAAAAGAAAATGGAAAAGCACAGTAATCAAGCAGAAGCGCAAATGTAAAGAAATACCGAGTCCTGACTGGCCCCATCAAGTAAAGTCACAGAAGGTCCAATCTGACCACAAACCACAATCCAATTGACAGACCGATATCTCTTGTACTTATCAGTGACGCATGAACCCAGCTCTTGGGGTGAAATAAGCTCACAAAAGTCCGAAACTTGGACGTATTAACCCTACTTAGTTTCCTGGGGAGCTAAGTCCCCAAATTTTGAACTCTTTTCCAAACAAAAGTGTCCATAAAGAAACAGTAAGAGATCAAGAACCCACTTCCAGTTCAACCACTATGCAGCTACATTTTAGCTCATCCCTAATATTTCAAAAATTCTTGCCTTCTTATTTATGTAATAAAATGGGGTCTACAAATCAGATTTCGCTGGATAATAGAGCACTGGCTTACTCCTTTTCGGCCTCCTTAAACAACTATTTTAGCACTAGCTCAATACCAGGGGTTCTTGGTAAACCTTCAACTGTTCCAATACCTAGTTAGAAACCTATTCAGAAATAGTCGTTAATTTTTTACAAAGTTTTAATGATTCTAGCTATTTTTTACACAGATCCGAACATTGACATACGTATCAAAACTCGTTATACAATAATATTCCGCCGTCGAGACACAGTACAAGAACATAACAACATACATGAATTCAGATCATACAAGAAACATTATTCCTTAGGTAGACACCAATCAAATTTACAATATCCCTAGTCAATAAACAGGTCAGTGTTGAACATAGGAAAATAAAATATTTTTAATCAATAGCAAGCCAGCGTTGAACACAAGAGAATATCCTCAACTTAAGTTTTTAGTCAGCTCTTTGAACGTTCCTAACTCAATTATCATTACTCGTCTTACTCGTGGGTGTACCTTCCAGGTGATCCAAGTGCGTTGATGCTGAAGGGGTAGGCTCCGGTAGAGACAGCGATTGGCAAGATCCAATAACAAAGGTGCAAATAAGGCTCAGCGGGTCCGGGTGGCAACAGTAAAATCAATCACACAATCCAATACCTCCAGGTCAGTCTCAGAATGAGAGCTGACGGTCTTCGCGACCACAAACAGTAAAGGCTATCCCAAGCCAACGGCACACAGCCGACAGAGAGAAAATCACAGGTAAATCGAAACGCGTACACACGACCAAACACTTCGGTTGCCAACCCAAGACTGAAGTTCAGGTCCTCTCACGAACTGAACTTCAGCCGTACCCCCGATAGAGGGCGTTCTAGCTTTTTTAACTGTCCAATCGCTGTGCTCCAACCGTATGCATGTTTTCGTCGGCTCTCTTTGTTTTCGTCAAAGAGCCGACCCAGTTTGACATCGAAAGAACTTACGTAACATTTGGGGTCAACTTTGATTACTTTAGGGCTTTTCTCAAGGCTCCTCTCAGACGATTTTCTTTTCAATTTCTCCATCAAAGTACTCATGCAGAAATTCAGATAACGTCACAGAAACACTAGATTCATCACACAAAAGAGTTTTTGGACATCTTATACAAAATTGTTCACCAAATCAAGAATTCAAATTGTAGGTAGCTATGTTCAAATCAACACCAGAAAGAAAATCCAAAGTGCTCGACTAGCTAAGTCACGAAATTTCATGAGACCTTCACCACAACTCCACAGTTATTTTAGCTAAATTTGTAACCATCAACTATTAACAATTACTAGTCAATTAATGACAATCACTAACTAATACGAATAACCTCTTAAAAATCTGAGCAGTATTTCTTTCTAAAACTCTCAATGCCAGTAAGCAGAATTTGCTGCCTCCACACTCCACTCCACAAAAAATGGGGGAAAGTTCGACTAGGGGGAAAATTTTTCGAAACAAAAACAGTAGCATTCAGTCCAAACAGGTACATGATAGCGACAAGTCAACAGCAAACATAGTGTACAGCAGAGCTCAAACCTAGACAATCAGAGCTTAAATCAGTACATGCATAATAATGATAGTCACAATACAATCCTCTTTGTCGTTGGCAGGTGGCGATGGCGAATAAAGTCAATACAGGATCGGTTACAGTCTAGTCGTAGTGGTAGTGGCAGTAGCAGTAGCAGTATCGGCCGGTAACAGTTCATACATCGGCCAGTAAGGGGTGGGCGCAGGCATGCAGCCCCGGGGACTAGAGATTCCAATTGGGCAAGCTGGTGCGGGCATTGCACGCAGCTGACAGCAGAGATTTGGAGGGGGGTTCAGACGGGCAGATACCAGGGCAGAGAGTGTGCCACTGGTCAGGGAAGTCAGCGGGCGCCGACGTGGGGAACGGAGATGAGCCGGACTCTGGAGATGACTAGAGCCGGAGGTGATGAAAGAAGACGGTGCTGGGAGGCGAGTGGAGACAGTCAGACGGTGCGACGGGAGACGAGTACATCGGCCGGAGAGCAGGTGCAGAAACTAAGGAATCGAACCACGGACCAACCGATCAGGAAGTAGCCATGCCAAACTGTCCAAGAAAAACCATGGATAGAAAAACAGCCTATAATTAGAACATTATCCGGAATAAGTAAACAGTTATAACAAGTAAAGACAGAAAGTACGCAGTAACGAGATACCCTTACATCACCAGTTAGGAGATTCAAATTCACTCATCAAAGCTTAGGAATGAGTAACTCAAGATTAGCAGTAACCAAAAGGAAATCAGCGAAGCCTAGGGCTCGTTTCTTGACGGTTAGTAGAAAGCAAAGTCATGACAACCCAAGAAAGCTAACAGCACTACAGTTAGGTCTAATTCTATGCCGATTGCAAAATAAAACTCAGAAAGCTAATTCAAATAACCAAGTCATAATCAGCTAAGATTCAGAATAGCGGTAACCAAAGGTTAAACAGAATTCCACCGGTTAGGTGCCACGAAAATACAAGTAGACAAAAAACAAAAAGTTCAGTGAAACTCGGTTAGTTATCGTTAGTTTGCTCTTGAATTGTGTTGCAGGCCAAACAGGCCATTCTGATCCAGGATCCGTGGATATCTCTTGACGGTGGTTGCAGACCAAAAACTTCAGTTCAAAAGGAAAGCTGAAACTAGTAGAAACATGGGCACGAAGGAACAGTAACTGCTAATCACACGGTTTTATTCTTGCTACTGTATTGTTTATATTTTTTAGAATCATTCCATAGAGAACATCTTGCCTATTCCTCATCATCATTAGTGCGTTTCATTCTTCCAACCACCACTAGACAGTGCGAATTCATTAAAAACAGTGCAAATCAGAACAGAGAAGTGTGCAGAGCTACACGATAACAGTCATAATAGTACAACATTCAGTTTTCAGCAGTCAGCGTTCAAAAGTTTGGTGTGGTGTATTTCAGCTTCCTGGTCTTAGTCGGCGTAGCATGACAGTTGCTGTGGGGGGGACCAGGGAATCAATTGGTCCGGTTGTAGCTAACCGTACATTCAAGGGGCATGGGGATCCTAGGAAAACTGTCATACCACGCTCTGTGCATGCATTCCTCTCTTCCTCTGCTAAACATCAACTATTAACAACAAATAACGTGTAGCTGTGGCCTGGTACCCTCTCGGTCTTATTTATTTCTGCCTCACATTCATCACTCATTAGGGGAAGGGGACAGGGATCAACATACAGCTCAACATATACTAGCGCTAGGGGACAGGGCAGGGATCGTTCACTAGACGCGGCAGAAAATGCATCAAGTACCATTTGTTGGTCATCATTCAGGCTCCATAACCGTTATAAAAGTATTCAGAAAACAATTCTAGTACCAGCCACGAGGCCCAAACAGTTTACCTAAAATTCATGCGACATGATGTTAGCAGGCAACATAGGATGTGATAGCAAAGCATGCAACAGAAAAGACACCAAGTCAGGCATTTTGTTGTCAGGGAATGCACGACCAGACACACACCAACTGGGATGCTCATACAAAATTAGAGTGCAAGAACTACCACAGATACGGTTTGGACAACGAAAAATAGCATTCCGGGAGGGAAAAAGCTCAGACACAGCTTTTTGCAGGCGAGACTTAACCGAAAAGGATGCAAACAGAAGATGAATGGGGGCCGGGAGAAACTTAATAGCGACACCATAAAATGACAACTTAAACTTCCAAAAGCAAGACAGACACAGAACAGAACACAATGTGAGGACCTGCGGTCCAAACAGTGACACCACCTGACCGGGGAGAAACATCTTGGAGGTGGTGGGGGAGGTGTACACCCAGTCCTTGTAAGGTGACTTCAGCAGCTCGGCAGGCAGGGTGGCAGGCTCCCGCTCGGGCCCGCGCTGCTCTTCGGTGACAGTAGAGGACGCATGGGTGGAGGGGCCAGGGTAATACACGAGCAGTCGTTTGGCCTGGGGTCCTGGGGGGAAGGAAGGGGACGTACAGATGGCGGAGTCAGCGGAAACCACAGAATCCCGGTCAGAGTCATCCAGGTCTAGGCAGTCAGATGACCAATCACTGTCCTCGGACTTCTGATCGCAGGGGTGGGGCCATTCATAGACAGGTCCACAGATAAAGGCCATGACTCTATAACAATTAGACAAAAACATGAGAAATGTTATGGCAATCATCACAAGGAGAAAGTTTTAGGACGTAGACAAGGGACAAGAGACAAAACTAAGGAATGAACAGAAAATAACCTTTAACTAAACTTAACTAAATGGGAATAACTCGGTAGCTACACCGCACACCAGAAATACCAACAATATTAGGACAGTAACCAGGCTGATCCTCGCCTGTACGCATGCGAAAATCATAAATATCGGACGGTAGGTACTGCGACAAACGAATGGCAACATCACGCAACGCTCCTATAGCTTCGTTGGACAGAACAGTAAAACCTTTGCCTAGAGGCCAACCGTCAAGTTCTTGAAGCAACACAACATATACAGACTGGCACTTAACATTGGGACAACGAAATACACCACCACCATATGAGGGTTCAAAAGCACGAAAATACTGTTTGGTCAACACACTAGACTTGCGCACCTCGTCACTTACAGGGAACACAGTTATAGGGACTCCATAATAACTTAAACCAAACCTCCAGCAACATTCAGTACAAATTAGGGTGGCGATTTGGGCAACTTGCGGGCCAACTAGGTTTACCGTTTATTAGCTTCAAACATCTGCAATTTCGTAGGATCAGTAAAAATGTCCACAGTTCCACGCAGCATACTCAATCCATCAGGCATACAATCATAATCACGATAGGGACCTCGCATATGTTGGGGACAAACCAGCGCAACGACGCTGGGGGAGTGTCATCGGCAGGGTCACGATCAGGCGACGAACTCAAGTTACTAGGCACCCTGGGGGCCATGTGTATCTAAACGGAAGATTCTCTCAATGAATAGTATAATTTTCCGAACTCACGACCTTTGGTTATCTGTAATCACGTCACATCTCATCAGACAATTTCGCATTCACACACATTACCATCAGTTACTAGCTACAAGAACAACAAGTTAAAAGAGATTATATGAATGTTTTTGAGTTTTCGGGAGGTTATGTTACTTTTTCTAGTAGTGTTTTGCTTGTTTTTCGCTATACATTAATCTACTTATCAAGATACTATATTACAGAGTATACAACTAGTTATAGCAATAATACCTAACAGGTTACTTTATTTTTATTGTCGAGAGATATTTTTATATAGTTTTCTGTCCTTTTTGTATCCTTTTTTGTTTGAGGTAATCCTCAGGGTTTTCTGAGCAGCATCTTTTTCGAAGTCCTTTTTTCCCGGAGCTGCGACCCGGAGACTCCCGGTGACCCATAAAGACCAAAAGATTACGTCTAATTTTGGCAAAGATGTTAAAACCAAAATCAGCACGAAAAGGTTTATGCCCAACATGGGGCGGTTTTCTAGTTTGCACTCAAAAATCGGTGCGTGGTCGGGTCAACAAATGTCAACAAGCATACAGACAATAATTTACAATTGCAATGACTGTACAAAATCGTAGCTAAAGTTATTATTACTCTATGTTACAACATTTACAATGAAATCTATAGTACATACTATTTCAATATCTAGTTTCAGGCATTATAAATCGTGATCAGACTCAGTAGATTTCGAGGAAAGCTTCTTCCTAAGAAAGGGGTTCCTAATTTGGGATTCGGACCCGAGAACAGTGGACTTTTAGCGAATAGACGTGCAATATCAGGCGCGGCCTTTGAGTGTCTTTGCTTCTCTGATTCAGCGGAAGAAGACTGGCTAGAAGAACTGGTTACTAGTTCGTGAACAACCACATTGGAGGCCTTGCTTGTGGGCCATTTTCCCCAGGGTGGGTCACGTACAGACAATACAATCATAAAATGATCACTATTAATGTTATACAGGTACAACGATCTACGTTCAGTGTTAAAGCCTTTCCCTAGTAGAGCTGATGGTAGAAAAGTTTGCCAAGCCCAATCATTGCCAAATTTTGAATAAGACAAAATTGGTGTTTGTAGCCACGCGGCCGCTAAGAAAAGTTCGTCGTCTGTGGCGTATTCAGAAGCTTTATGTAACCTTTTCTTAACTTTGTGAAGTTCGGGAAACATGGATTTGAAACGCTTTTTGTGTTCATTCATTTCCAAAAACGTCGCAAGTTCCTGTCTTACATCCCTCCAAGAATCCTCCATCCCCGTTATAGCAAGCGAGAGAGCCCTATAATAACAGTTACCGTCTCCTAGAACATCTATTACCTCGTATGGTTCATAGAGGGGCATGTGCTCTAATAAAACAGGTATGGTATGGCGAATTTTAAAGCCTTTCAGAAAAGCTATACGTTTTTGCCATTCCCCATCAATTGGATCAAAAAGTTTGCGTCTCCGATCCGCTTCGTTTTCTTGATCCCGCTTAGGTGATTCTTCAGAGATGAAAACGGGCATTGAACTGCCTTCAGACTCGGAACCTGCATCTCTAACCTGTAATCTAGGGGGGGGAAGCCTTTCGCTGCTTAGGTGAAAGGGGAATTCGCGAAGCATTAGGTACGGGTTCAGGCGTGCGAGCATTAGCCTTTTCAGCGAGCCTAGCAGAAGTCCTACGCTTCTTAAGTTCAGCCTTTTCAGGTTTAACGTTTTCCGATTTAACTGGAGGCTTCGCCTTTTCCTTCGGAGCGGAGCGGACAGGTTTGGCGGGGACGGATGATAATTCTCGTGGTTGAATTTCAGCTTTCGGGACCGAAGGTCCAGGTACATCCAAATGCAAACTTTCGTGCTCGGAAACTTCAGAATCTGCGGGGGATTCGTCATCATGCTCGTGTTGGGGGGCAGTAATCACGCGTGGCTCAATGCATGGCACCATGTTATTAAACTGTACCTTGATTCGTTTGGCTCGGCGATTCCCAGCAGGGTACACTTCAGCAACACACCCAACGATTTTCTCTATGCGATAAGGACCAGTTCGTTTGTCCAACATCTTGTGGACCTGGTCTTTCTTAGCTACATTGGTTGCCTTAATCATGACAAGATCTCCCACCTGATATAGAGGTTCTACTGCGTTCTTATTGTAGTTACGATCTTGAACTTCTCCTGCCGCACCAATCTTTTCCCTAGCCAAAGACCAAGCTAATTGTAACGCTTCAGTAGCTTCACGTACGTAGTCAAATCCAGCGTATCTACGGTCAGTAGGTATAGCGACATTAGTAGCACTGGGTAAGACAGGATCCCATGCATGCAACAGGTAATGGGGGGTTTCCCCGGTGGTAGCATTTACTGAGGTGTTGTAAGCAAACTGGCAATAGGGAACCATATTATCCCATTCTAAATGATTTTCAGTTATGGTGCTCAACATATCTAGCAAGGTCCTATGCCATCTCTCAATTTGTCCATTTGCGGCGGGATGATATCGGGTGGTTTCAAATTTGCGAGTCTGAACCAGCGAACAAATTTCTTTGTTTAAAGTAGCGACGAATTCTTTTCCTTGATCAGAAAGTAGAAGTTTGGGTGCACCGTACTGTAAGATTATGAACTCTAAAAAGGTTTGTGCAACCGTGTAAGCCTTTTTGTTCTTAATAGGGATGGCAATTACATATTTAGAAAATGCATCGATATAGCTGAGAATGTGTTTCATGCCACTTTTAGACGCCTTGCTTATGTCCATGATGTCACAGTGCACTCTCTCGAATGGTTCAAGAGGCATCGGGGGATGTCTTAAAAGAGCCTTTGGATTTTTAGGGGGACCCTTGCGCCGCTGACACCGTGGGCGGGATTTAACCCACTGTTTAACATCTGCATGCATTCCCGGCCACCAGAAGTATTCAGCTAATCGAAAGGAGGATTATTGCACCCTCCATGAGCAGCATATGGGCTGTCATGGCAGGCAGCCAAAGCCTCTTCCCGCAGACTTTCCGGTACTGCTAAAACCTCTAACACAGTGTTACGTACTTTCTCCAAATACACTAAAACCCCATCACGCATGTCACATCGTTCGGCTAGCGAGGCAATACGTACTGCTCGGTTAAAGTTACTAGGTAAGTTATGGTTAACCTTATATTCAATTATCTCACTCAGAAGTAGATCTTCAGACTGTAGCTGTTGCAATCGCGACCAAGACTTAGGGTTAAGGGAAACATTAGTTTTATCCCTTACAGCCACGTCGAAAACAGTCCGAAAGGCAGCTGATACAGGGTCGCTTAGCTTTTGTCGTCCAGTCTCAGACCGAAATTGTTCACGTGTAGCCTCTACATCGGACGAGCTAGGACTGGTGACATCCTTGCGTGGAGACGGTTTTCGACTAGAAATATTTGGTCTACCCGATGATGAATCGGAGACTTCACCAGTCGCACGTAATTTTGGTTGTTTTTGAGGCGTGGGTACACTTTTCTCTGAGCCGTCAGAATCGTTGGGTTGTGAAATACGCGAAAGTTTAGATTTAACGGTAACGGTGCTTTTTTGAGCAAACGTTTTACTGATTTTCGGAAGTTGAAAAGAACGATCTCGTCCCTCCCCTTTTACAACCACCGAATTAAAGTGCGCCACTAATTCGTCACTATCCTCCTGATGGAATTTAATAGACTGTCGGTCACTTTCCTTTTCTTTTCCTGATAGTCCTCGTGCAACATCCGCAAACAGAGGATTTCGTGATAACCCGTCAGCATTTCGAAGTTGAGGGTTATTACGATGTTTAATCTCAAAATCGTATTCCGAAAAGGTCATCTGCCACCTGGCCAGTCTAGAATTCCGTGGGGGGTGTTTCATTAGCCAACGTAGAGCGGAATGATCAGTAAAGAGAGTAAACGGGGGGCCACCATACAAATAATGTCGAAAATGTTCGATGCCGAATTTCATAGCCATACATTCTTTATCGTGAGTGGAGTAATTTCGTTTATACTTTTTTAGGGAGCGAGCAGCGTAAGCTACGGGATGATACTTTCCATCATCCTGCTCTTGTGAGAGTACTGCCCCAAGTCCCAAATCAGATGCGTCAGTATGCAATACAAAACCCTTAGCCAAATCTGGGTGCGCCAGGACTGGTGCAGTGACTAAACTCTTCTTAAGCAGATCAAAAGACTGCTGATGCGTATTATTCCATACGAATCGGACCCCTTTCTTCTTAAGCGAATATAGTGGGGCGGCTAGGTGTGCAAACCCCTTAATAAACTTGGCATAGTATGCACACATCCCTAGAAAACTCTCCACGTCCTTAATAGTCTTAGGTACTGTCAACTCGTTAATGGCTTGTATACGGTCCTTCAAGGGCTCTACCCCCTGATCGGAGATAATATGTCCTAAGTAAGTAACAGACTTCTTGAGGAAGTGACATTTCCCGGGATTCATTTTAAGATCCGCCGCGCGTAAGCGATCGAAAACTTCTTGCATGATTTCGAGATGTTCATCAAATGTTTTAGAGAAAATGAGTATGTCATCAATATAGATGATACATTTTTTCCACTGCAAATCACCCAACATTCTTTCCATACAGCGTTGAAAATTTCCCGGCGCGCATTTCAATCCAAAAGGCAAAACGTTATATTCAAATTGCCCATGAAAAGTGTTGAAACTTGCCTTAGCTTTCGCTTCCTCGTCCAACTCAATTTGATTAAACCCCTTACTCAGATCGATAGTAGAAAAATACTTGGCGCCCTTCAGAGAGGTCATGATATCATCAATTCGAGGAATGGGGTAAATATCTGGATCGCTAATTTTGTTGACTCGTCTAAAATCGACACACAAGCGTAGTTTCCCACCCGGCTTCGGTACATAAATCATGGGCGAACTCCACGGACTAGTGGAAGGTCTAATTAATCCATATTTCAGCATCTCAGTTAACTCTTCCAGTAATGGCTGTCTCAGATATACAGGGAGCCTATAGGGAGTGGCATAAATAGGTTTGGCCTCACCAGTGTTAATATGTGCCTTAAAGATGGTACACTTTCCAATGTCAAAAGGATGCTGAGAAAAACAAGACCGATTTTCATTCAAAAGTCCCAGAAATTGCCCACATTCACCTTCAGTCAAATTTTCTTTATCCAAAGTTCGGGTAAATCAGATAATTCACAGGATCGAATGTTCTTGAGAGTGTTAACTCGAAAACGTGATCCCTCCTGAAGGTTTTTCATACTAGATTTTAATCGACTCCCCAATTTTACAGATTCCCCGTATTCATTCATAACTTCCTGATATCGAAACAGAGGTCTGTCCTTCCGAAGCTCGTTATAAGGTACCACATGCCCTAGAGTGGAATTACCATATACAATGACTCGCTTACCCGTCTTATTACGCATAATTACGGGTATACAGCGCGTACGTAAGTTGACCATGGCAGGCAGAGCTTGTACCTCGCTATGATCAGGGTCAAACTTGAGTGAGTTGGGTTCAAAACAACCATCGTATTTCAAGGGACCTACGCTCTCTACTAATCCAGGAATAGCTACTTCCGAATAAGGTGGTAACTCAACTTGCTTAAATAGATGATACCCGAAAAGCAGTTTCCGTGAGTGGCGAATGATGAATTAATTTAGCCACCATGGGAGTATGTTCGGGCTTACATAGTCGCAATACCCCTTTACTAAAACTCAGGGTCAGATCGCCACCGTGCTCATGTAGGAAGTCTGTACCTATCAGGCAGTCCTCAGCCACTCCCTTTGGTACCAGAAAGGTGTGTTCTACTTTCACTCCGGGTGAATCGTGAAATTCAACCGGTAAACGCACAGAACCGCGGAATCTTAGGGTTTGCCCATTTATGCCCTCGGCTCTAGGGGGCCGTTCCAACGGATCGATTGATAGATTTAAGAATTTAGCCAAATCTTCGCTCATCAAACTAAGATTGGCTCCTGTATCTACCAAAGTTTGCACTGCCCTATTATTAATCGTCAAGTATATCATAGGCAAGGGTCGGTGGGGAACGGTTCCGGTATTATTACTGATTTTCTCATGAGAACTACGCGATGCACCGATTAGGTGAACCTGCGAGCCACGATAACGCTGATGAGGTCTCAGAGGCAGTGTGACCCGTGAACCGTCTTCAGTAGGCCATGTGATAGTATGTAACCCCAGGTCAAGTGAGATTTCACCCGGAAAATGTAACATAAAATCAGACCCTAGTATACAGTCTACCGTTAGTGCGTCGACAACAGTGAAGGTCCATTGTTTTACGGGGAGTGCCTTTCGGGTGTGCTGAAACATGAGGGGCACGCGCGTTACACCTACTATTCGGCTCTTACCCCCGTTTGCCGTGCGAATGTAGTGATGTGGTCCAGTAGATTCTACGGGTAACTTCAGTCGTGCAGCCAGGCTAGCACTCATTACCGAGACGAATGAGCCGTTATCAAACAAGGCATCTACAGTATGGCCGCAGATCAATAGGGCCATCAGCAGGGGTACAGTCCTAACCATCAACACGGAATGTGCATTGATCACCCGACTCGTGTTGTCTACGACCGGCCGAGTTTTCCTTCGGTCTGATTCGTAGTCAGCTCGGCGAGCGGCATTTGATTAGAGAAGAATCCGTAGTGGGTTCTTCCTCAGATTCAGAGTTCCCATGGTGTCCTGACGAGAGAATCGAACTATCCGCCGATCTGACTTTTTTGTGTTTCGAGGTTCAACTCAACTGTAGGGGAGGGACAGTGTTCCCGACTATCCTCACTCAACAACTGCGTGGTGGCCTCTAAGTCCCTAGCATTGTAATCTGACATAGAGGAAGCATAAGAAGTATCCCGAGACAGTGGTCTGAAAGTAGAGGTGGCTTGGCATCGGTTAGCAGTCTTACGGAGGTTATCGTAGGTAGCAGAACGATTTACAGCCCTTAGCGGGGTATTCTCATTCCCTGTCGTGTCTGTTCCTAATTCTACGGCGGGTTCCTCCTCATCATCGCTGAAAGGGGACACGCCTGCGCGTTGTACGTTTATGGGGGCCGAGATGGCCGGCGCGAGGGGCTTAGGGTCCCCTCCCCATCGTGACTTGACTCGGCGCATAAACTTTCTACCGCACGGAGTCATCCAGAATATAATCACACAACCAACAACTATGATTAAAATGACTAACATAAGACCGTGATTCAACTGGATAGGTACAAAAGGTAAATGTACGTACTTTTTCATCTGATTCTCGATCAGGTTTCTAGCTTGTTCGTTCTCATATTCTGCAGTAGAGAGTTCAGTAAAATGTAACCGTATCCTACCGAGGGGGGCAGGTACAACAGCTTCCCTAAGTTCTGACATAGTTACAGTAGTCCTAGCTAATCCCAACGTACTGGTCAAAATGGTATTGCCAATAATTAAATGCAGGTATCTTCCGTGTTCGAACCACAATGTACCAGTATCGGGCACAGCCACTCGTTCACCTTCTGCAACATGATTCAGTGAGGGCGAGCGGGCAACGATAACTTCAGTGTAGTTTGTACGTATTAACACGCCTGCAGGAGTGGTACGATACTCTGTAGAATTATCCAAGACCTTAATTTTAACATAGTCTTTGCAAGAGGCAAATTCCTTTTCGACAGTTCTATCCGAAAAAGATATTAGTATTTGCAAACATTTAGCGCGCAAACTTGTGACAATAGCATTTGGAGGACAAAACCACAAGCCGGGGGCCGTTTTACACTCGGTGACGTCAATTTCACGTACCTCGCCGGAATCTAATCGCTGCGCATATTCAGGCATGGGGGCCATGGTCGTTATACCCCGTTCCCGAGAATTATACCCCAAGTTATGAACTGCATATAGAGGTCTAACCTCATGTTCCACAGGAACAGGAATTTCCAACATGAAACCAAAACGTAGAGTGTTGAAATCAATTTTAATTGGATAGACTTTCCCAAATTGGTAAATCAGACAAATAGGTTCGCGGTTTAACAAGGAGTTCTTAAGGGAAGGATGATTTCGAATGATCTCCTTTAGAGTTTGTAAGTTTACCAGTCCCGGAGTAATTTCAGACCTCAAACCCGCATGCATAACAGAATTTAAACCTTCGCGGAGTGAAGACGTAAAGATATGCGCTAGCAGTTGCATATAAACCTGGCGCATGTACGAGAAATTTGAACAGCGAGCGCGAATAATTAAGGTGGTTAAGTCTTGCACAGTATGATGTAAAAAGGCGTAGACCTGCTCATTCGCGTGTACAATTTTACGGACTGAGTCAGTAATTTTCATCTGCTCATTTCGCAAAAGGTGAAATCCCTGCTCAACTGCATCCATTTTACCGTCCAATTTACCTAGGTGATACGAATTCGACAAACTGTTAGCAATACCCCCTATACCCTGAGCACCCGCTAGCGGGAACTCAATGAAACGTTTCGGCCTCTTAGGAGTGTCACTCGGGGGATAGGAAGTGCAAACCCCAGGCGTAGACCGACATAAACTAGCCAACAATTTGGAATAGAAATTAGTGTTCAAAACGCCAGAATACAGTTTTCGATATTCTGCTTTGATCTGGTCAATTTCATTTTCCAAAAACCCGGTGTTGGGGACAGCTCTGATTGATCATGCGTACGCAATACTGATCGGTCTTGGCTTTTCCTGTATTCAAGTCAAAAAAGTCTTCCTCATTAGCCCACTCAGGAGGTTTCCACTCAGGAGAAATAGAGGGAACCTCTAGCTGAACGATCAATGCAAGGTATTCCGTTTTCTGTGAAATAACTCCTATTCCCGCAGGACTGAGGACAGCTCCCCAGCGGAGTAAAACTACTGTGCCTATCTTTGCAATCTCATCGGCCAGAAAATGGGACGTGCCCGAGTCCGAGGCACTCTGTGCATTGGCCGAGGACAACATTAACCCTAACATCATCCAAACGAGAGGGGTGCCAAACCGGCGCAAAGATTTCATAGCCGCTAACATAGATAAAAAGGGTAAAAGCATCATGGAAAAATTCCCTTTCCCCTTTTCAGTATCCTTTTTGTCCAGATTTTCAATCAACTCATCAGAGAAAATTTCACACTGAACCCCCACAGTACTGGAGCTTACGGAATCTCTTGCTCCTGAAAGGCTTCACAGACTCGGTTACCCAAGTGTTCAGAGCTGGGTACCGGAATAAATAGCTCCTCATCCGTAGAGGTCATGGTGGTCGGGGTCAGCGCGCCCTTGAGTGGAAATGAGGGTTCAAACCTCGGTTCTGGTCGGCAGGTGCAGACCATCGACTGACGATACATAAGCACTTTATGAGAGAAATGAGGTGATGCTAAGCATCTTTTTGCGTGTCGCGTACAGTTTGGAGAAACCATCCGTACCGAACGGGCAGAGTGTCCACTGGCAGAGCCGGTGTCAGACCGAGGATGCCAGCGGGGAGACCTATGTCTAGCAGGAGACCAGTTACCACGGTCGCTTCCCGAATATTCGGAGGAATGAGAACCATTCCCACTTCCCCGTCCAGTATAGTACCCATCTGAATTTCGGACGCGAGATAGCGAAACTGCAAACTTGGGCCCATATTCACGCTTCATTTCCGGGGGAAAATCGGATCGAGGTTCCCTACGATCAGACCCCCTATCCCGTTCATGCCTATCATTAGATCTATCCCGATCCCTCCGATTATCATGATAACCTGAATTATAATTCCTATTTCCTCTATTGTCTTCGTAACGCGGCTGGTTACCGTTATAGTTATTCCGGTAGCGATTGTAGCCGTCTCGGTTGGGTCCCCCAGAATTTCCTTGAGAATTTCGGTTTCGGTCATCATTTCGAGCGGAATTTCAATTATTCTGTGAATTTCTTTCTCGAAAAGCACCTCCACCAGGCTGCCGGCAGTCACGCCGCACATGCCCTGGTTTGTTACAGTTAAAACAAGTTGTACCCGGAGGTAAATCGCGTGTACGATCTCCTCGCCCAGAATTTGCTAACTGTTTGGTAGTTTCAGCTTCCAACTTCTCGAAACGGTATTTCAAGTCTCGCACTGCCTTTTCTGCTTGAGCGAGTGCCGTGGGAGCGCTGTTACTTTCTCGAAAGTTAGGTTCTAAAAAGGAAGGGTAACCCTCCCCGGGATACTCTCCCTCAGCCTGTTGTGCCCTCTCTACAGCCTTGGCAAGAGTAGGACAACCCGGCGGTACTCTGGTTTTCAGTTCCGTTCGCAACCCGAACAAAAACAACCGCAACTTTAGTAACCCAATTTGCTTATCAGTGAAGCCGTCTTCCTCTTTAAAACTGAGTCTAGCGTATCGGTTTAATCTCATCAGGTAGTCAGAAACAGTCTCCCCTTTTTCCTGCTTCACGTGAAACATGAGTGACGAAGCATGTAACGCAGTATGGGGGGGCACCATAATTTTCTTGGCTTCAGCAATCATATCCCCCCATGTCCCGCGACTAGCCTTAGGTACGGACCTGAACAATTCCAACGCCCTACCCTGTAGTGAGCTAGAAAACGTATAAACTTTCTGCCAATCATCAAAATTCATCACTTTGCAAAATCGCTCATACTTTTCCACGTGCTCCTCGAAAGACTCAGAGGGAAGGCCATGGTGTATTGGAACCGAGCTAAACGCCGTAGCGACACCCTGTGCTCGGACCACTGCATTAAATTCAGTTAATGTTTTAGTCAACTCCGTTAAAGCAACAGTTTCAGGATTCAAACTCGGGGTGGGCGAACTTGTTGGTGGGGTGGTAGGTGACGACCCCGCCCCGTCCTCAGTAGTGTCTGGCATGTTACTGAAATTATCTTAGCTATTCAGAAAGTTATTGTCGTAAGTAAAATAATAATCTTAATTTAATACAAGGTTATAACAACTACTATAACAATAACAGCAAGTATGTACCGGGTGAGTTCTTTTAGGATAAGTAGGAGCCTCGAATTTTTGAAGGAAATAAACAAACAGTTTTGTTGTCTAAGGGATTCCAAAATTCAAAAGTTAACTCCAAATTTTTATCCTCCGAAGGAGGGCTCCACATGTAATAAAATGGGGTCTACAAATCAGATTTCGCTGGATAATAGAGCACTGGCTTACTCCTTTTCGGCCTCCTTAAACAACTATTTTAGCACTAGCTCAATACCAGGGGTTCTTGGTAAACCTTCAACTGTTCCAATACCTAGTTAGAAACCTATTCAGAAATAGTCGTTAAGGTTTTACAAAGTTTTAATGATTCTAGCTATTTTTTACACAGATCCGAACATTGATATACGTATCAAAACTCGTTATACAATAATATTCCGCCGTCGAGACACAGTACAAGAACATAACAACATACATGAATTCAGATCATACAAGAAACATTATTCCTTAGGTAGACACCAATCAAATTTACAATATCCCTAGTCAATAAACAGGTCAGTGTTGAACATAGGAAAATAAAATATTTTTAATCAATAGCAAGCCAGCGTTGAACACAAGAGAATATCCTCAACTTAAGTTTTTAGTCAGCTCTTTGAACGTTCCTAACTCAATTATCATTACTCGTCTTACTCGTGGGTGTACCTTCCAGGTGATCCAAGTGCGTTGATGCTGAAGGGGTAGGCTCCGGTAGAGACAGCGATTGGCAAGATCCAATAACAAAGGTGCAAATAAGGCTCAGCGGGTCCGGGTGGCAACAGTAAAATCAATCACACAATCCAATACCTCCAGGTCAGTCTCAGAATGAGAGCTGACGGTCTTCGCGACCACAAACAGTAAAGGCTATCCCAAGCCAACGGCACACAGCCGACAGAGAGAAAATCACAGGTAAATCGAAACGCGTACACACGACCAAACACTTCGGTTGCCAACCCAAGACTGAAGTTCAGGTCCTCTCACGAACTGAACTTCAGCCGTACCCCCGATAGAGGGCGTTCTAACTTTTTTAACTGTCCAATCGCTGTGCTCCTACCGTATGCCTGTTTTCGTCGGCTCTCTTTGTTTTCGTCACAGAGCCGACCCAGGTTGACATCGAAAGAGCTTACGTAACTTTTGGGGTCAACTTTGATTACTTTAGGGCTTTTCTCAAGGCTCCTCTCAGACGATTTTCTTTTCAATTTCTCCATCAAAAGTACTCATGCAGAAATTCAGATAACGTCACAGAAACACTAGATTCATCACAAAAGGGTTTTTGGACATCTTATACAAAATTGTTCACCAAATCAAGAATTCAAATTGTAGGTAACTATGTTCAAATCAACACCAGAAAGAAAATGCAAAGTGCTCGACTAGCTAAGTCACGAAATTTCATGAGACCTTCACCACAACTCCACAGTTATTTTTGCTAAATTTGTAACTATCAACTATTAACAATTACTAGTCAATTAATGACAATCACTAACTAATACGAATAACCTCTTAAAAATCTGAGCATTATTTCCTTCTAAAACTCTGAATGCCAGTAAGCAGAATTTGCTGCCTCCACATTTATTTCTTTTGCCTCCAAAACCCAGAACATTAGTATTAACAATACCAGGGGTTTTCGTGTAATGCCACTTATTGCCTATAAGTTTGCCTTACATCCGAATCCTATCTAACGTTTCCACTCAATATTAGTCGTTAGTGGTTTACAAGGTTTCAATAAGAGTTATTACCTAGCTAACGTTTACAGTAATCAGACAAATATCATGATTTCTAAAATCAATCGAAATTTCAATTCGGTCAAGTATCAAACACATGTCATGCTCTAGGTTTATACAACGAACTAGCCAGCTGGGACAGCATTATTCTATAAGTAGACCAACAACAAAGTAATGCACAACACTTGAGATTCTGGTTCGAATACAAAATTGTTTTTGAAGTCACAAAGCGAAATCGTCAAAACAGCTCTTGTGATTTACAACAACCTTGCTCACTAAGCTCGCTCGCTTGGTGCTGGTATCGCTTTGTGTAAATTTGACCCTATAGGCTTTAATTCTTTATGAAAGTGGATGAAACTTTTCAAATATACTATTTCGGTGCTCTTCAACATTCTGGGACCAGTCCCGCATTTTTAGGTGCAAGATAAGAAATTTTTGGTTTTTGCCATTATTCTCTCAGCCCATAGTCGAGACACCAGATTGGTTGGTATGGCTGGAAAGAGGGCGCAAAAATGAACATATTTGCTTTTACAACATTTGAGCTCTCTCTAGTGGTTAAGTCAGTATAAGCAAAAACGATTTTTGGGGTCCAAAAATGGCTGTTTTCGAGAAAATCAGTTTTTTCAAAATTACTGCCAAATCGTACGGACAGTTTTGGTTTATTTATACTCGATCGATACACAGTCTCATTGCACATTTTATCAATGCCTATTAGCCGGAGTTTGTTGCTCTAAGCTAGAGATTTGGCCGAAAAACAATTTTGGCAAAACTGAGATTATTTTGTTTTGAACATCGATTTCTCAAAAGCTACCCAATGGATTCGCGTGATTTTTGGCAAAATGAGAATTCGCACTATAGCGGAGGGACATTTTTCTTGGTTTGAGCTAAAACATCTCCAGTTGCGAGAAAACTCAATGCAAAGTTGCGAAATTTCGTGTCACCGCACATTTAATGGACCTTCTTGACCGTTAAGACCTGCTAAGCCAAATCCAAAAAATGTCCCTCGGCCCACATGTCCTTTATAGGACAGCACAAGAAAAAATTTTGGCTGATTCCACAGTTTTGAGAAATCGATGTTCAAAAATTTTTGGTCTATACTCAGCCTGTCAGATGTCAATATGTCAGAAAATTTTCGCTATTTTTTGCGGATTTATACTAGTTTCGTACTCTCATGAGAATCTACAGATTATGAGCTTTAAAATGATGTATAAAGCTCTTTCCAACTCACAAAATTGCGAAACTTATGGCGTTTCAAAAAATACCCACAAAAGCACTGCACAAAACGATACCAGCACCTTAAAACATACCACCTTGTTGTAGTTGTAACCTAGTTGTAACTTAGATTTCCTCCAAATTGAACGACCACTCAGATGACCGGGATGCTGGTTGCATCCTATTATTCTAGGCTCACCGATTTATTAGCATGCACACAACTCACTCTTCAACTATCAGTCCAGTCTATCTAGCTACCCCATCCAACGATCTCTGTTTAAAACAAGGCACATAACCTGTACTAAAACGTTCCCGCCGTCCCTCTATTTTTTATGTAATTGCACATATATATCTTAATTACTTTTGCTATGTTTATAATATTGTGTTCTATTCTTCTTATTCATTTACTAGGTAACTGGTTGTTTTGTCTTTCCCTCATTTTGATTTCTACGTGCATATTTCTGTCTTGATTTTGCTAATTTCGATAATGGCTACAAATTCCAACTCCACTATCGGGTAACTCTTCAAGTTTTTCGTTTACCTTTAGTACTTGTTTGTTTATGTTTGACTCAAAGCATAACATTTAATACCACAATGCGATAGCAAATTCCGTAAATATAAATGGGAAACGGATTGGCAGCGAACCTCAGGCAAATACAATCCTATTCTCCAAGTCAGTCTCGTACAGAAAACGGGAGGTCTTCAAGACCAAAGTAAAATAAGGCTATCTCTAGACAACGGACGAGACAGGCGACAAACACAATCCAAGATGTAGGTTTAGAAAAAGGACAACTGATCACAACACCTGACAACTCAGAGACTGAAGTTCAGTCCTGCTTTGAACTGCACTTCAGCTGCAGTCTTGGTAGAGGGCGCTCTAACTTTTTTAAATTGTCCAACCACTCATCCCTAGCGTACCCCTGTTTTAGTCGATCCTTTAGTCATTTAGACTCTATTTAATGTCTACAGCACTAGTGTAGCTTTTGGAGTTAACTAGCTCCATGATTTTTCTGGGGCACCAGCTCCCTATGCCGAATTTAGTTCTATTAATTCATTTCCTATCCCGAAAGCCGCTCAAGGTGCTATAGGCATGGAAAATAATGGGATGGGGGAATATGCTGGAATGAACCTGGATTGAAGGTTGTTGGGCATGCAGAGTCATTTATTCTTTAAACTAGCTGCCGAGCCCTCCTATCTTGATCTCTGGATGGTCGTCTGGAACTCAACCTGAGAAGAAGAGTGTTGCATTGGCAGTTCCCAACATTCCAGAAGATCAGGCTCGATCATCCCCAAAGGTCAACAACAATTCAGTAGTTTGTATTCAATGAAAAACTATTGCTAATGCGATTGGTTAGGCACTAGGATTTTGTTCCTGAAGAAATAGTTGTACAGTAAGGTTGTTAAGACGCCAGGATTTACTGTGCGTGTGTAATTTCACAAAATCGGCTATACTGTATGAAAACGTTGCATTAAATTTTAATGTTAACTGAAAATTTTTAATTTAAGCTTCGCTGGAAGGTCCCCAAAATTGTCTACAAAATTATTTGTACGGTGTGGGATATTGCCCATTGGGGCACTGACAATTAGCTGCGCAACAGCGCAGCAGTAAATTGAACGTTGGTGTTATCTTCACGATTGTGTTGCAAAAGTACATTTTGTATGACGAAATTATTCAATGTTGAGCTATTTTGACATTTGTTCTATTCATGAATGAGAAAGATGATTTCTTTTTGGGCTAGCTACGCCACTAGTGCAAAGCATATAAAAGAGAGTGTAAGCGTAGTTTTTGGTCAGTTAGAGTGTGTTAGTTGCGTCAGGCAGTCGTTGGCTTGTCAGTGGTTGCTAAGTGGGGGTGATTTTGCTGGGTTTTGGGGGTCCCGTAAGTGGTATGTGTAGTGTTGGGGAGAGGGTAACGCCCTCCCCTAGTTCTCTGCTGTTCTTTGTTTATACTGTGTTTATGTCTTTTCGCTGAAATTGGTCCGTTCCATATTTTGTAGCCGAAAAGTAAATTGTTCAGTGGCTATTTTTATTCACAGAATAGGCAGCGGTCGCGTAGGACTAATTTTAGTAGTGACGACACATACTCGCTTTTCCCTTTCTCTGATTGGACTAAAGCCTAGACATCACACACTGAACTCGAATCTAGCAATCTTTACTGAGGTTCGATAGAGTAGTTTATTTTATAGAGGATACGCACGTAACCTCACAAATAGTGGCGACCGTGATTTTTCAGTAGATGTCCAGCGCTTTACCTTTTTATGAGAAAAAGAGGGAACACAGTAAGCGAGAAAAGCAGAGAGCTCAACTTTGGGGGCTATTGTCATATTTTGACGGACCGGTTGAATTAGATCGTGGAACTCCCATGGGTTCAAAACAGCAAATTGCCAAATCGGGGGGTCGCGGTCGGGGGGGTCTCTCCCCCAACGTCGGTCCGGGGGGAACCGCCCCTGGAATTGGTCGGGGGACACCTGGACGCCCGGAAGGCTATGTTCCTGACCTTCCCCCGCAATTTTGGGAGGGTCAAAATTCAAAAGCGAAACCGGTCACAAATAAAGGATCCGGGGGGAGAGGGGGTCCCTCTCGAATCCCTCCTCCCCCTCCCCCCAGTACTTCTCGTCGGACCCAATCCCAATTGGAAGTTTCTACTTCCACGGCTCCCCCCACCCCTGCTGAACCCCTCTACAATGGCCATTTGGGCAAAACTTTTGGGGGGCCTGTGACCTGTTCACAAACGGGGGCTACCCGTCCCCAGGTCTCGCAGTCTGCAGGGACTCAGCCTTCAACGTCGCAGTCGCGGGGGCCACAAGTCTGTCTAGATGCTCACCCCCCTGAAATTCAAATTTCTAACAATGAAACAACAGTGAAATCTTTGTCGGTGGGGCCGGAGCTGCTGCAACCCCCAGAAACGGCCCAGGGTGGATCTAATGCTACACCTGGCCCCCAGTTTGACGCTTTTGATGAATCTATCAATATTGATGATTCAGATTCTCAGGACGGTCAATTATTGACAGCTATGCAAGAATATATTGACCATAGACGTAAAGACCTGGGCCTTTCGGCACTTTCGGTTTCTGAACTTTTGGGAGGAAAATGTTCGGAAGGGAAAAGTTCAGGGCAAATTAACCCTGAACCTATTTTGAGCCAAAATGGAGAAAATGATCTCATTCGGTTGCATAACGGCCAACTCCCCTCCACATCTGGGAATTCGGCAGCTCCGGTTCCTCCCCAAGTTCAGACCGATCGGGGGGAAACCCCTCAACAATCGTCTGGGGGGCAAGGTTTGGGTGGGGGAGTGTTTCATTCCCTCCCTTCTACGCAGCCCCTCCCCTCGGTCCCTGATAATTCTCAGGCCCAACCCACAGTTACATCTGGGTCAGTGACGAATTATCATGCTGTTTCTGTGTCTCAAAGTCAGGTGGGGCAACCCACTTTGGGAGTCCCCAGTCTGGCAAATTCTGCTCAGGGGGGCACACCGAATTTGGGTCCAAATTCGGGTCTTGTCTGGCTCCCACCGTCTGCCCAATATCCGCAGGGCACATACCAGCGTGTTTTTTCTTCTGGACAAGCACAAGCTGCTCCCAATGTGCAAGTTTCGCCGCAATCGCTTCACCTTGTTCAGAATAGAATTTTTTGTCAGAATTCTCCGCAGCAGCCACAGTATACGTATACTTCGCAGATTTCACAGCCTGTGCCGTTCTCGGCACAATCAGGATACTACGCTGTCGACATGTATGGAAATCAGGTATACGTATATAATTCGCCGCAACAGTCAACTTTTGGAGCTCCTCCATTGCTACAATCAGCACCGTATACGTACGTACAGACGGCAAGTCCTGCGACAGCTGGCCCAGTGGTCCCAGCGTCGAGTCAGACGGTGGGAACCAGTGCCCAAACGCCTAACATTTCTGATTTTGTCCTTGAAAATTCACAGGTGGCTTCAGAGTCTCCATCTCCGTCAGATCAGGGGGGCGCCCCCCCGGGTTTTTCTGCACAACAGACTGGCAAAAAGGGGGTTTTTTCTTCGAAGCAAGGGCAAGCGACGCCTGCATGTCATCCGACGCCGGCAACTATGGAGGCCACAGATGCTTCGGTTTTGGGTCATGACCCGCGACTATTTCGTACGTATATCGAGATTCTCCGGGACGTTCCCCGGTTTGACCCTGAATTGGTTTATGTTGAGGACTGGCTCCCGCAATTTGAATCAGCGGTGGAAATATATCAGATTCCAAAGGAACAGTGGCCTCGACTTCTTTATAGTAAATTGGCAGGAAAAGCCCAAATTTATGCTTCAAGGGCGGGTCTCTCTATGATTGATTCTTACGAAAATATTTTGAAACTTCTGAAGACTCAATTCCCCAAACCGCAGTTGTCTTATCAACAGAAGTATACGGCTTTTGTGAACAGGCTCCAACGTACCGGAGAACACATACGTAAGTATATTTCAGAATTGCAAGCCTTGGCTTTGGACATTTGGACAGATCCAGCTGACAGAGAAAAGCATTGTGTCCAACAGGTCTATGCCGGCGCGAATGACAAATATGCGGCGTCGCTCGTCCCACTGGGGGCTTTCGGAGAACCCTCCATGGAAGACATTCTGCGGGTCATAGATAAACTTGATGCTCGGACCCCACGATCTACTCCGGGGGACGCACTTTCTTATGATCCTCCAATCTATCATGTGGCGTCTTCAGAGAAAGCAGAATCGAGTGGGGGTCTTAAGGATACGTTGGACCAGCTTCGAAAAGAACTTCAAGACCTACGGTCTTTATGGGAAAAAGAGGAGGAAGCGAGGTTTTGGTTCGAAGATAAGAGCAAGGAAAAATGCCTCCATTGTGGCAGAAGAGGCCATGACCCTAACAATTGTTGGGACAATCATCCACAGCTGGCCCCGGCAGGTTGGAAGGTTCGACCCCTTCCTCGGGAACAAGTGGCGGGCGTTATGCAATACGTACCAGTTTACTCTCAGTTTTGTGCACAGCCGCCAGCCTACCCAGCTTTACAATCTGCTCCGGGCCCTTTAGCTTTACCGGCTCCGCCACCATCTTCTGGTCCCTCTGGGTACCCACAGTGGGAGACGGTGACGTCACAGCGCAATGCTCAACCTGCCACCCCCACTCTGCCACAACCTTTGGTTCCGTCTTCAGCGCCGTCTGTGCGGGGAGTAGTGGCTCAACCTCTAGCGCCTTTACTGCCACAGCATTTTGCACCTAGTCCTATGGGGGGCGCGCCCCCACCAAGGGAAAAGTCCCTGCACACCTCAACCAGGCACCATGTGGGGTACATTGAAACTGTCTCACCCATATCTAAACCTCATGTTTTGGGGGTAAATTCGTCTGCTGATTCAACATCAGATAGTTGCGGTGAAATATTCTCTATGACTCATACAAAGTCTCTTATGTTATCTGCAATTCAGTTGCATATGTACAATTCGATGCGAAAAAGTGCAGATACTTGTAAGCAACAAATGTCTGAATTGCGCCGGTTTATCGCTGACACATTACCACATAAATTTGATCGTGAAAATATTTCAAGTACCGAGCCACTGGTGCCTGGTTTGGGGTGTAAAGCTGACTCTCCCATATCAGGGGGCTCTGAGCATGCTATTCTGCCTTGTCTGGACGCTGATCTCCCTCCACCGACTGTGACTTTTTCCGAGCAGACTGCGGGACTCACTCAGCTTCGGCAGCAGGGTGCGGTGGGTGACACTACCTCGGTTGCTGGGGCTTGTGGGGGCACGTCTGGGTGTGCGGCCGATCCACCATCCAGATTTGCCCCGGGGGGCGTGGGGGCTACAGGAAAACCCCTATGTTCTTTTCAGGTCACTTCAGTTTGCTTTCTTCTGTACCTTTTGATATTTTTCTTGACATTTGTGCCCTTTTCCTCTGCCTTTTGGCCGACAAAGGATCCACCTCAAAAAGAGGGGGTACTCCCGAGCGTACCCCAAAAAGAGGGGGTAATGGTGGATCTACCTCAAAAAGAGGGGGTAACCCTGGATGTTGCCCAAAAAGAGGGGGTTACCCCCAAGGAAGAATGTTTTTCTGGAATTCTATCTGAATGTATTTTTGATAGTCAAGATGAACCTCCAGAATCGAAATTTGTCCAAAATGTGGCTAAAATTCTATCTGAACCTCCTGACCTTCTGTCAATTTCTAGTCAATTTGGTCTTGTGTGGGGAGAGAGTTGGCTACGAGGGGTGAAGGGGGTCGACCCCACCCTCCCGGAGTTGTCTTCTACTCCACAGGTGGGTCAGGGTGTGCCGGGGTACGACCGGGCCATCTTGGCCACCGATTCAGTTTTGTCAAATTCTCCCAATCTTGACTATTCGGACCTTGCTCCAACTGAAGCAGACACTGCAGATATTCAATAGTTTTCTCCTGAACGCACGCAATATTTTTCAGAGATAGTTCATGTAAATAGTCCCAACTCGTTTCTTACGGATATATCACCCGACCATTGACTTTGTGAACAGTCATGTTTTGTACCCATTAACTGTAGTACGTATAAATCTCATATCACTGGTCTCAATGAAGTTTTTGTGTCACTTCACAATCACTCACCAACACGGTATTACCGCTTTGTCACCTTTCTCAATTGTATATGCGTATGTGTTTTTATTCGTGTTTAGGTTTAATTTCTGGTTTTTTTCGTCAAGGCTCGGCTTTTCTGCAACTTCTTCGGGATTTTATGGTCAGTTTTGCTTCGTATTTTAGGTTTCATTCGTGATTTCCAATCAGATCGTTATGTGGGTTTTTCCATGATTTATCAAATTTCAAGGATTTTTTGGATTAGATTTTGTGGCACACACATTTTCCTTGAATACGTACAATGCTGTACGAAACCTCTAAATTTCCGATTTCTGAAATTTCTTTCCCCGTCTTTTTCTCGATTCTAAATAAAATTTTATATGTACGTACGAGGGTTTTTACAACACAACTTCCGTCAGCAACCCTTTTTCAAGATTGTTTTCACCGTCTTGTATTTGCACTTACTTGTTTTCTTCTATGTTTGCACCTATTTGTTTGGTTCTTTTAGGTTTTGCCAGTCTAGCGCGGCTTCGGTTTTCGTGGGCTCCAAATCCTTTCCCTGGTTCCTTGGAATTTGGTTTTGGATTTGATTTGGATTCTGGTTTTGGACAGCTTTTCCTCCGGCTACACCAGGTTGTTTCATTCCTTGATATAAAATTTAAATATTGAAGTTTAATCTATGTTTAGTGTCATGGTCGAGAAAAGTTCCTTTTGTATTGATATCTCCCTTCCCTATAAATTTCTTTGGATTATAGTTTTCCTGGATCTGAAACGTTTTAAAATCCTTTTAGCATAAAATTCTTATTTCTGGGATTAACCATGTCACGTAAAATGGATCCTTATGCGGTTCAGCGGTTACTCCGCACTCTACGTACGTATATTGAAATGGCTAGGATCCTTGGGGTAGACTGAAGGGGGCTTCCATTTATGGGGAACTTAGTACCTCAAATCAGTTTAAAAATTACGATGGTAAAACTACCCATCTGGGTTTCAGGAATTTCTTTTTAAAGATCTGTCTAATAAAGCTACTTCATCTTTTGCTTTTGGGATCAAATTCACAAGACTTAGTACACTGCGTATATTCCCTGATTTTTTTCAGAAAACAAATTTTCTTTCATTTCTAGCTAGGACTATTACTCTATTGATTTGGTCCATTTCTATATGGATTTAAGCCAGCTTGGGTAGCCAAAGCCGAATGCATGCATGGGAATCTTAACCCGACATTTTTAGGGCCCACAGGCACAGTTCACCCTACTATTTGCCCAAATTGCAGTCCATCTTTCAAACAAATTACAGAAATTACGAACTGAAAATGATCAGATTCATTCAACGACGGTAGATTTCATGGACTTTACTTGACTCTCTTTAATAGTAGTAGTTGTACGGGCTCCCCAACCAGAGGGTTCTCCAGGTGAATCCTCTGATTCCTCTGTCGAGCAAGTTTAGTGATTAATGACTCTGAACGGTCTCAAGTACACCAACTATAAGTCCGGCAACGTTATCAAGTATATAACCATCTTTGCAGCAATGTCCTTCTTTAGGTTTGGTTTCTACGAGCTCGGGACTGGCCACCCTGAGTTCTGGACCTAATTACCCAAACCACGGGGAAAGTTACCCAAAGTTCGGGGACGGCTGCATAAGGTTCGGTGAACGTTCAAAAGTTCGGGGTCCGGTCCAATATTGGGGTCTGACCCAATAAGTTCGGCGTCCGGCCCAATAAGTTTGGGGTCCGGCCCAATAAGTTCGGGGTCCGGCCCAACAAGTTCGGGCTCTGTCCAGATAAGTTCGGGCTCTGTCCCGATAAGTACGGGCTCTGTCCGGCTCTGTCCCGATAAGTTCGGGCTCTGTCCCGACAAGTTCGGGCTCTGTCCCGATAAGTTTGGGCTCTGTCCCGACAAGTTCAGGCTCTGTCCTGATAAGTTCGGGCTCTGTCCCGATAAGTTCGGGGTCCGCTCCGATAAGTTCGGGACCTGCCCCAACAAGTTCGAGCCCTCTAGCAACAAGTTCGGGATTACCATCAGTAAGTTCGGGCTCTACAATATCCGGCCCTATCACGACCTCTGGTATTTCAGCTGTTGTGGAAACGGGACAACAGGGTTCGGGTGAACACATGGTGGCTTCTAACATGCACCGTATTCCGGACACGGGCGAGCGGGCTCACCACCCGTATTTGAAGATCTATGATGGGCATGAATACCGTTTTTTCGGAGAGCGGAGAGCGGGAGCGGGAAAAAGTTCGGGGACTGCTGCATGAGGTTCGGTGACTGTTCCGAATAAGTTCGGGATCTCTTTTGAGAAGTTTGGGGCCCTCTGAAGTCCGAAATAAGTTCGGGTCATGTTCCGTAAAGTTCGGGATTCGGCCTAACAGGTTCAGGGTCTGGCCCAATAGGTTCAGGGTCTGGCCCTGAAGTTCGGGGTCCTTCGGTCCTCCTCGAAAACTTCGGAGGTCCCTTCAAAAAGTTCGGGGTCTCCTCAAATAGTAGGGGCACCGTTTCAATAGCTCCGGGGTCCGGACCAATAACTTCGGGGCCCGGCCCAATAAGTTCGGGGTCCGGCCCAATAAGTTCGGGGTCCGGCCCAATAAATTCGGGGTCCGGCCCAATAAGTTCGGGGTCCTCTCAAATGAGTTCGAGATCTGTTCCGAAGAAGCTCGGGGTCTGACCAAATAAGTTCGGGGGTTGCTGATCCTACTATGAAAACCTCGTCCTTTACATTGGGAGCTCCTGACACATTCTAGGGGAATCCTCTAGTGCTTGTCCCCAATGTTGTCCTTTATACGGAGCCTGCCTACCGGTACAGAGCGTTGTTGTCATGTTGTTGTTGTTGTTGTTGTTGTAATAACCCTCCATATCTGAGCTTTGCTACTTTTATTTTTTAAGTTGCTGGGATCCTTACTTTAGTTCTGTTCTCCAAGTTTGGAAAGAGTAGATTGAGACTTCCTATATTTTGTGAATTCGTTTCTTTAGATATTTTTGCAAGCCTACGGGCGTCTTTCTTTAAATTAAACTTAGCAGAAATTCTTTGTTCAAAATTTTTTCAGCCACTGAAATTGCTTAGACTTTTGGGACAGTTTGTCCCGAACTTTCTACTATGTTTTTTCTCAGCTCGGGCGCTATACGACCTGCTTACCTATCAATGTGTTTCTTTTTCACTTCTTGATGATAGGGTCTCGGGGAAAAGTGTTGCTCTGTTGACCTACGACTGGGACACAAAGTAACTCATCTTCCCGGCTCCCGAACTTTTATCTGCGTTACACCTAAATCTTCTAAATTCTTAAATTTTACATTTCTTCTGTCGGTGTGAGTCTTCGGGGGCTGTTGCCTAAGACTGGGTCGTTTCCGGTCACTCACACCGCCGAGTTCGTACTATAGTTGAGGGGCGGTAGAATCTACTGTTTGCTTTGAATCTGCTGTTGTAGTATTGTTTTTTGCATTTGAATCCTTAACTCTTTTGTTTTATAGTTACTACTTTAATTTTTGTTTATGTTTAGGTGATGGCAGTATTGTTGTAACCGGTCCCCACACCCCCATGTTGCGCCTGGCGTGCCTCCACGATGGATGCTAGATGGGAGTTGGATCTGGTTGTCTTTACTCTGAGTGCTCGGACAATTACCCTGGTCTGTGAGGCACCAGAATTGGACTGATTTGGCTGGGAAGTGGCCTTGTTGCTTCCATCTGGAATTGGCCTTTGTGGGGCCTCCACTTTATCGAGTCAGTGCTTGGCTCTTTTCGGTGTATCTGGCCATTCTATCCTTGGCCCAGGCCTTCTTCTCTTCATCTTTTGATGTCTGCTGCCTCTCTTTCTATTATTGGTTCACTTCCGGGTCTTGACTGTTTCCCGGTTGTTGGTGTTTCTCACTATGTGGCCCATTTGGCCAAGCTTCTATTTTGCCTGTGCGACTGTTTGTGGTCATTTATATGTTGTGGGACAGTCTTCCCATTTTTGACTATTTGTCTGGTCGGCTAATTGCCCGGTGTCTCCTGGAATTGTCCGCCGCTCGCCTGTGAAGTTGTGGATTTCGGCACGCCATGGACGTTCGGTTTTCCCTATTCTTTGTTTTGTGTTGTGCATTATTGTCATTCCATTGTGCCTTGTTTGTATTCTGCATCTAGAGGGTGGGGATTTTTCTTATACAACTGTCGTTTGATTGTATTTGATGGGAGGGTTCCCCAATGTTTTTGTTTTCCGGTTTTTTTTGGTACCCCTTGTTCTTTTTGTCTTGATTTTTTGCTAGCTAACTGTTGGCCATGTTTTGCCACTTATAATCATGCTTTAGCTTGCCTTTGAATAATTTTTTGTTGCTGACTTTTATATTTTGTCTTATCATTTATGCATATTAGCCACTTGAACCAAAAAAGTGTCATTTACAATATGTAGAGTTTTCTTTGTGGTTGTTTGGATCTTATGCCCAGAGTTTTCCTGGGGTTGTCAGTGTCTCAGTGGGCAGTGTCCCCGTTGTATCTCGTCTTTTTCGTGGGGTTTTCCGCGTGGGGGTCAGTACAGGTGTCTATTGTATTTGTGTCTCAAATTTACGTAGTCATTGTTCAAAATTCGTACGTGGTTTAGTAGTTTGTTTCGTTTGTCGTTTTGATCTGTGTTTGTCAAGTCGAGTTTGTGTGTTCCTTCGGTCACAGCCGACATAGTTTTACCCAGTCTCAGTCCGAAGTGTCAGTCCGGACTCGTCTGTGAGCCGCGTAGTTCGCCGGCTGTGGGGATCGTTTGGCTCCACTTTTACCCGTAGCTAGGCCTAATTCGCGTATTACCAATAAAACTACTACTTGGACGTCCAAAATTAATGTAACTCAGTTTTACCATTGTTTAACTCCTAGTGGCACCTGTATTGATCGCCGCGCGGGGGGCCGGCGGCGGAAAAGAGGGGGTATTTTGTGGGATATTGCCCATTGGGGCACTGACAATTAGCTGCGCAACAGCGCAGCAGTAAATTGAACGTTGGTGTTATCTTCACGATTGTGTTGCAAAAGTACATTTTGTATGACGAAATTATTCAATGTTGAGCTATTTTGACATTTGTTCTATTCATGAATGATAAAGATGATTTCTTTTTGGGCTAGCTACGCCACTAGTGCAAAGCATATAAAAGAGAGTGTAAGCGTAGTTTTTAGTCAGTTAGAGTGTGTTAGTTGCGTCAGGCAGTCGTTGGCTTGTCAGTGGTTGCTAAGTGGGGGTGATTTTGCTGGGTTTTGGGGGTCCCGTAAGTGGTTTATGTGTAGTGTTGGGGAGAGGGTAACGCCCTCCCCTAGTTCTCTGCTGTTCTTTGTTTATACTGTGTTTATGTCTTTTCGCTGAAATTGGTCCGTTCCATATTTTGTAGCCGAAAAGTAAATTGTTCAGTGGCTATTTTTATTCACAGAATAGGCAGCGGTCGCGTAGGACTAATTTTAGTAGTGACGACACATACTCGCTTTTCCCTTTTCTCTGATTGGACTAAAGCCTAGACATCACACACTGAACTCGAATCTAGCAATCTTTACTGAGGTTCGATAGAGTAGTTTATTTTATAGAGGATACGCACGTAACCTCACCTTTAGTACTTGTTTGTTTATGTTTGACTCAAAGCATAACATTTAATACCACAATGCGATAGCAAATTCCGTAAATATAAATGGGAAACGGATTGGCAGCGAACCTCAGGCAAATACAATCCTATTCTCCAAGTCAGTCTCGTACAGAAAACGGGAGGTCTTCAAGACCAAAGTAAAATAAGGCTATCTCTAGACAACGGACGAGACAGGCGACAAACACAATCCAAGATGTAGGTTTAGAAAAAGGACAACTGATCACAACACCTGACAACTCAGAGACTGAAGTTCAGTCCTGCTTTGAACTGCACTTCACCTGCAGTCTTGGTAGAGGGCGCTCTAACTTTTTTAAATTGTCCAACCACTCATCCCTAGCGTACCCCTGTTTTAGTCGATCCTTTAGTCATTTAGACTCTATTTAATGTCTACAGCACTAGTGTAGCTTTTGGAGTTAACTAGCTCCATGATTTTTCTGGGGCACCAGCTCCCCTATGCCGAATTTAGTTCTATTAATTCATTTCCTATCCCGAAAGCCGCTCAAGGTGCTATAGGCATGGAAAATAATGGGATGGGGGAATATGCTGGAATGAACCTGGATTGAAGGTTGTTGGGCATGCAGAGTCATTTATTCTTTAAACTAGCTGCCGAGCCCTCCTATCTTGATCTCTGGATGGTCGTCTGGAACTCAGCCTGAGAAGAAGAGTGTTGCATTGGCAGTTCCCAACATTCCAGAAGATCAGGCTCGATCATCCCCAAAGGTCAACAACAATTCAGTAGTTTGTATTCAATGAAAAACTATTGCTAATGCGATTGGTTAGGCACTAGGATTTTGTTCCTGAAGAAATAGTTGTACAGTAAGGTTGTTAAGACGCCAGGATTTACTGTGCGTGTGTAATTTCACAAAATCGGCTATACTGTATGAAAACGTTGCATTAAATTTTAATGTTAACTGAAAATTTTTAATTTAAGCTTCGCTGGAAGGTCCCCAAAATTGTCTACAAAATTATTTGTACGGCATTCCTAATAGATTTACAGAATGATGCTTTTCCTAACATAACAACTTAGCAAAATATCTGTAAATGAACATTTTTGTAAGCACCAAGGATTTGTGCATAACTATGTAGAACTGTGTAGAATATTTTTAATTCTTTCTCATTTTTCTTTGTCTTCGTTCTCCTCTGCAAATGCAACATTGTCCAATCCTGAGTTCGTCTGTTCTTCCGTCTGTGCAGATTCGTCGTCCAATGAATTTTCTGTGCTTTCTTCTTGGAGTTGAGGCATTTGAGTTGAGTATTTCGGTTTGCGACCGCTGCCACTATATTTGTCGCCGGAGAACGAAACTTTTCGCTCCGTTTCTGACGGTTCAGCTTCCGCGCCGTTAGGAAGGCAAGATGTTGAGGCTTTTTTGGGAAACGGAAATCCGTTTGGAAACTTTTCAGGATCGGGGGACACGGAACCATCCATACTGTTAGAAATTGTGGACTGCTTTCTGCTGGCACGACTTGGTCGACGACCCATCAGTCCTGAAATTTTAGGATTTCTAAGCCAGTTTGAGATTTTTCGTCCTGGTCGTGTTTGAACGATTGAATCAGATCTTGATGCAGATCTATAAAATGCGGGCGCAGTTGTGGAAACTGTGGTAATCTTTCTATTTGCGAAAGCGGCTGCTTCTTCAGGGTCATCAGTACGAGAGGACTGCCAGAAATAACCACGAGGGACTCTGAAACAAAGAACAAATGTTTCATGATTAAAAACTATAAAGAGTTAAATACAAGATACGCTTTACACTTTGAACGCAAATGCGCATTTTTACTCAAATACGCTTTACGCAATACCAGAGATGAGCTTGGGCCGGATCTTTTCGGCCCGGCCCCCTCCAAAATTTGGGTTGGGCCGGACTGTCCCCGCACTCTTGCAAAATGTTTCGGTCGTCCCCAAGCTCACAAAATTCACCTTGGACCGGCCGGAAAAGCTTATATTCAAAATGTTACTGATAATATTATTCCAAATTCTTTGACACAATATGGAGGCGCTAAATTGTACTGACAAATGCTAACTCTGGTCTAAGATGACCAGAATGAGTAAATTTTTAGCTAATTTTAATTGTTCATAACTAAGAGTCGTTCAGGCCCGTTTCGACATGCTTCGACCCGCAGTTAATAAACTTCTCCGCCCGGACTGGTCCGGGAAGTCTAACTAAACAATGGATGTCGGCCGGGCTGGGCCCGACCCGCGCGCTGGGCCGACTGGCCGAAATGCTCATCTCTACATCTACGCAATACTATACCACACTTTACGTATTAAAGTTGACAGTTACCATCAAAGCTCAATAGCCAACGCAATATGGTAATATGTAACTTCATATTTTCATTTCAATTTATATTATGTTTTCACAAAAGTTTCGCGTATAATTCCAGTGTGCGGTCCTGACAGACTAAATACAGACTGCTTCAAATGGACTTGTTTGGAGACTTTCTTAACAAGCCGGCTGTTGTTGTTGCATTTATTGTTCACAGCCACTCTGGGGTTAAAGCAGAGTTGTATGCGGGCCGCGGGTACCCGCGGGGCGGGGCGGGGCGGGCCGAATTTTACTACCCGCGCGGGCCGCACGGGCCGATGCGGGCCGATTTTAGGCTACTTTCCTGGGCTAATTTTGCTTTCTAGAAATTTCATACATTCCAAATCATATACAAAAGGAGACAATATTTCCTATTTTTAAAGACTATTTGACTTCTTTATACCGTTCGATACCTTCAGTATGCACTATATATACATACTCAGTTGGTATTATCAGTGGATCGAGTATTAACCTGTAGCTGTTGAGTAAACATAAAAACCAGTGCAAACTACAGGTTTTTTTTGTATTGTATTTAGTCTAACTTATAATCTATTATACCAAAATATCTCCTGAGAAAACTATCAACGATGTTCTGTAGAAATTACAAGTAGAAACTTATTTATCATCTACAAACGTGAATCCTGTGGTTTCTACTTGAAGTTTTTTGAGGGTGTTTAGCACTGAAAGTGGGGGTCACCAAATTCGCCGAAATGCCATTTTTATAATTTTAGCGCCTATTTTCATGGCGCAGAAACCGAATTTTTAGTTTATTTCGGAAATTCGTGTTTTTGCACATAAGTATAAATCCATGATAACGTCTTACTGAAGTTCCACAGCAAAATGGGTCTTATCTCGATTACCTCCCACTACCACTCAAAATCCTTAAAGCTTGACCAAATGAGCTAAAATTTTGTATGGATATGTTTTCGACTACGCTGAGTTTAAATATCGCAAAATTTTTCGACTTCGCGAAATTCGAAATTTCGATTTCTAAAGGGGGGGACTAAGGTAAACCGAAAAATTTTTGTCTTCGACTTTGCTGAAAAGTTGTATAGGCATAGGGGTTTTCGGGGTCGTGGAACACGAATCTGAAGTCCGTTTTTCGATTCAGTTTTTCGTTAGCTTAATATAAGCTAAAGTTTTAAGCTTAAGTTACAGGCGTATGCTGAGCTAACGAAAATCTGAATCGAAAAAACAGACTTCAGATTCGAGTTCCACAACCCCGAAACCGAAACCTATGCACAACTTTTCAGCAAAATCGAAGACAAAAAGTTTTCGGTTTTCCTTGGTCCTCCCTTAGAAATCAAAAACAAGTTACCCCTTAAAAGGGGAATAATACCGCCGTAGTGTTTGAAATATATGTTTTCAATGTTGTTTGTTTTGTTTGTTTTTCATGGAACATATAGTTCTGCTGTACTGTGAATTTAGCATTTGACTAGTTTCAGCTCCCCAACATTTGAGGTTTCTGAGGCAAAAGAATGGCCGTATTTTATTGCAATTGATAATTGTGAAACTAAAATACTATCTGAAGAAGGACTCGATCGGTGTCCGGACCAGTGCCAAGCGGACACTCTAGCCACTACACTACTCTGACTTGAACAAATTTAGCGACTAAACCGCGAAATATAAAATTATGATTTTTGAAATTATATATGTCTAGTTTAAACAATTTATTTGATCTAAACTCTAAAGCAAAGCAAACGCTAATGAAACAAATGCAGTGCAAGCGCAAGATCAATCTTTTCGAACGAAAATTTTAATTGTAGTTTCAGCTATTTATTGATTTGTTAAACCTCTACCAAACAAGTGACAGGCAAATAACGCCCGATTTTCCGTAATATGAGAAAGGGCAGACAGTGATCGTTTGCAAAACAATTTATAAAGCGAAAAAATTGAAGTAAATCGACTACAACTATGCTCTAAAAATTGCAAAATCAGAGAAAAATTGTTGGGCGAAAAAACCTGCGTACTAGGGCATGTGTTGAAGATAGGACGGAAATCCTCCGCGCCAAGCAATTTACATGCAAAACATAGGAATTCAGACGGGTCAACCCATTACAAGTATACCGCCTCCGGCGATATAACAAGTATACCGCCTCCGGCGCTATAAAAATTGAATTTCGAGAAATCGAAAAATTTTGCAATATTTGAGCTGATCATAGTCGAAAACATACCCATACCAAATCTTAGCTCATTTGGTTAAGTTTTAAGGATTTTGAGTGGTGGGGGTAATCGAGATAAGACCCTAGGGCGTTATGGAAAAAACTGTCTGTGTTTGCTACGGCGCCGCCGCTTTCAAATCCAATTTTCATTTTTCATACAATTAATAGGTGGTTAGTTAAGCTCCTTAAGTGCTGATACTCGCTGTCAAGGATATGCGACAGACATTTGAAGAAATGAGCAAAATCCCTGCCCACAAATTTTTCATAGGGTACCCTTTTAGTTAAGGGAAGCTAAGCTTTTGTTACCACTTGAAGAACAGTAAATTGGTAAACAACTAAGTTCAAATCAGACGCACAGAAAAATATGCGGGATCCGGAAGTATCTTTCAAAATACATCAGTTTTGATGCTCAGGAACTACGTAGGTAGCAATTTTTACGTGCGGGTACCTGCGGGCCGAATTGCGCGCGTGCGGGCCGCGGGCCGGAGTGTTGCGGGCCGTGGTCATAAGGTGCGGGCTGCGGGCCGGGCGCGGGCTGTAAAAATCGGCCCGCATACAACTCTGGGTTAAAGAGAAAACGTACTGTATATCGTTTGTACTGCCCAAAAATGGAAGTACATTGGCATCTGAAGCAGCGGCTTCTGTGTATGGTAGATCTGGCTCAGTGTCATCCCAGAACGCATCTTTCTCAACTTTCGGATATTTGGCATGAAGCGTGTCCACAATCAGGTAGCTGATCTAAATGCAAATCTGCAGTTACATAATTTACTAACAAAATATAATACACACTGAGTATGTGGCTGGCAATTCATTTGTTGAATATCAAAAAGTTCCTACATTCCGACCTAATATTTTAAATCGTTATTCTGAACACTCAGCTACAGCTTAAGTAGACTTCGACAGAAATCTCTCAACATTTTAGGGTCTACTTTAAGCATCAAGTTGGTTGACAATGGTTTTTGACTTCCTAGTGATGGGGTGAATACCAGACTCGAGAGAGCATTGATGTTATTTGCAAGGCATTTGTTATTCCTGTCTGTGCAATGCAAGACTTGCAAAGGCTTGACACAAAAACGATGACCTAAAATTCATGAGGCATGACCAATGTGGAAACTTTTAGGGCTAAAATTTACGACAGAATCATTACTTGGACGTTTCGGTCCAGCATATAATTCAGTTCAAAATCGTCTTCATCTTCGCCAAGGGGATTGAGCAATTGTTCGGCAGTCTGAAAAATGTTTTCAAAGGTTGAAAAAGGTTCGGCAGTCTTAACTAACCTTCAATTAGAAATTTTAAAGACTCATATTTGATTGATTTACCCTATTTTAATAACTTTTCTATCATTGATGTGTAATAACTGTAGCGTATTGAAAAGTGTTAAAGTGTGAAAAACAAAATGTTGGCTGAGGTTTTGCTCGAGACTTTGAGAGTTCGTACTTTGTTGGTTGCGGTATGTTTGCAGAACCTTACCTTCAGCCAGCCAGCATAAAAGAAAAATTGAAACATTGTTAGCAAAGGAAAGAACTGTGCTAGATTTCCGTCCGTCCCAACCGCTACATCGTCGACATACAGAAACTGTCGTCCAAACAAGCAAGATATAAAATAGGTATAAACAGCAATGGTAACAGCCTGAAGCAACAAGTAAAATAAATCATTTGTTACGTTTTAAGTTAGAAACACGCAGATATTCGGAACCAATGATTTAGATGTAGTTTATAAAAATCAGCATGGACTAACCCTGTATGCCAAGTATAAAATTTCTATATTTTGAATTTTAATGTTTCCGACAGAAAATATCCAAGGCATCTTTAAGTAACTCAGAAGCCAAAATTCTTTGCTCACAGTCGTGTTATCCAGCGGAACAATTACCTGAGTGTACACCAATGGAACGCTGATCCAATCGTATGAGAAAAGCATACCACACCAACCACGATAGGTCACCATTTCCTAAAAGTGCTATGAGATTATGTATGGATACTTGATTATTACTTTGCAAATTACATAACAGGTAGGCTTTAGAATTTTTCATCTCAACAATTTCCAATTTGGAGCCTTGAGCCTTGGATCGTAAAAATAAAACCTATTTATTTTACGATTAGTATGACTAAGTTAATGGTTTAATGGTTAATGGTTAGTGGCTTAATCTTGAAATAAAGAACGATAATGGTAATAACTTTCTAGATTGGATTCTTTGAAATTATTCAGAAATGATGTTAAATCTGTTTGGAATATAATAAAATAGACTTGAAAATTTTACATCAAAAATTGCTTTGAAATGCATATCGTCATATATTCGACCCTCTCTTTTTGCTTGAACCACAAGATTCATGAACCATACACCAGGCTGGAAATACGTTCCATATGGACTTGGTGTATTTTTGATGAAATCTTTTTCGTCCTCTGTCATGAATCCTGAAATAAAGCAACACAAAATAAACAAATAAAAACAAATAAATCCTATAAACCAAATCTTACACATAAACAGTGAAATCATTAGCTTCGCTTCAGTTAGCAATAGTCGACACATTGAATCTTTACACACCCATAGTTTTTGTTTTGGACTTCAAAAGGTAAAGGCAAAGCTGCTGCATATTCTACATACGTATTCCTAGTATTCCATACAAACGGACCAAGAATACGATTCTGTTCCAAACCTGCATCAATCATATGATCAAAAGTAGGAAATCGTTTTTTGACCGGAAGACTGACTGAACTCAGCGTCAACACCGCCATGAGATTGAGATATCGAGATAGCGTTCTCCTGATTAATCGACCCCTTTCATCGGTGCCATGAACGAAAGACGTAATAGCGAAGCAAGTTCTAAATATTCATTTTGATCATATATAGATTATATCATAGATCATATCATATCTTCTTCCTGTTCCTGGGCCAATCCTGGAAATCCAATGTGGCTGGGACGGCTAGAGCCGGCCCACATCCCGGAGAAAAGCCAGTACACTTGGAGGACCCTTGGAAAGAATGTCAAGCCTTGGCCTGGTTCCGAGATGGCGTCGTCGGGGGTTTCTGTGGGAAGGGCAGTGGGTGGGCTAGGTCTTCCTCTGCATGTCCACAATCTGAACAGGCAGGGGTCTGGGATATCCCCATGCGGAATATCATATCATATCATATAGATCATCAATAACGTTTTTCAACGGCTATTTTAAAATGTAGTGGAAAAGGTATCTGAGCAGTTGTACACTGAAGGCATCAAATTCTTCTCACAATTTATCGTTTTTGGTTAACAAAATATATGATTTACAATTTCCATTATTTACAATTTACAACTTAATTCTTTATATAATAAAAATATCAACTTGTACGACCAAAATGAACTTATTTTACCTATCAGGCCATGGTAAATTCAAGTACTGATCCCACCATCTGCCAATCACAACAGTTACGTAAAAGCTCAGGATGAAGGTCATAGGAAGATTATCCGTAAAACTTCGGAAATACTTCACGAGATATTCAAAATCTCTGTAACAATTAGAAAGTTAAATAATTAAATTAATATTAGATTAAAAATCAATGGGGTGATGCTTTCATATCTTCACAAATGAAGAAACCGGACCAAGCCAGAGTTACAGCGGTCTGGTTTATACTGGACTTACAGAAACGGAAGAAGAGCTTGTTTACACAGTTGTAAGCGGGTCGCGGGTTCCGGCGGGTATTAACAAATTAGCTTAACCGCACTACCCGCGCGGGTATTTTGCGGGTAGGTTTAGAATTTTGCGGGTACGGTTTTTTCCTAAACTCGGAAATATGTAACATTATTCAGACATACAGTGCCAGAATTTGCTACAAATACCCGAACCAGCACCTTAAACATTTGCAATCAAAATGCAGTTGTAGAATATATGCAGTGTTCACAAGCACAAAATTTACAAAATTAATATTTTGTGCCAATTTTTACTGCGAAATACGACAACAACTTCAAAATATTAAAAAATCATAGTAGAAATGAGGGCAAACTGAATTTTTTGAGGGTATTTTTCGAGTAACTTGTGTCCTGCGGGCCGCGGGTAGCGGGGCGGGGCGAGGCGGGTACCACATTACGGGTAGCGAGGCGGGTACCACTTTGCTGTAGCGGGGCGGGTAGCGGGCCGAAATTGGTACCCGCTTACAACTCTGTACCAGACCAGTACCACTAGAAAAGCTTTCGAAAAAAGCAAGAAATCCTAAGATCACAAGTCACGGAAGTCCCAAATAATAATAGCAACGGGGAAATTGCAGTGCGATATTGAGATTAGCTTTTGATTGTATAAGCTTCTGGTGCAAAGCCAAATGAATTTTAAACAGAATAACGTTACATAAGGGCATAGATAAAGACGACGATTACTTGATTACGATTACGATTACGATTACGTGCTTGAATGGCTACTTGAATGGCTTCTTGTCTGATAACGGGGAAGCCCTTAAACTTCTGAGTCCACCTTATTCCAACTAAGTAAAAATGACAATATTCCCAGCAGAACAAAATTAAACTAATAAAAAATCAACTTACGTCTGCTGTTCTGCGGTTAATCCAACGCGGTATATTACAGCTAGCGAATAATAGAGTACCATAAATATAATAAATTCGCGATAGACTAATCGATAAATGCTGCCCTTCCATCGAAGTAATAATCGAGCAAATCCCGACAATTTTGTTGTACTTACATCAAGTGAATAGGTTATAGTCATTTCAAATCGGGGGTGTCAGTTAATGATACAAAATTGACGGATGACAGGATACTAAACAAATGGCAGCGCCAATGTAGAATAAACCAGACATTTTATGCCTTTGTTGAATAGTACCAAATTAGGCGCACACAAAAGACTTTATCAAAAATCATAAACACAAAGTGTGGAAGACGGTTGTTTTTGGTATAGGTGTGAAACTGGCTATTTTTTTCTCTGCCAGTGATAACAATTAGTACAGGCGCATACAAAAGCTGGCTAATGCGTCAGCTCAATAACATGAATTGCAACCATTGAATTAAACCATGCATAGGTGAACGTTTTTCGAATTTTTCGCTGTTTCAAGTCTAACCTGAGCTCTTCCACGTCGAAGCTGGAAAGAATACCTTTTTATACACAGTGTCAATCAACCGTGTTTCAGCTTTACTTGTCTAAAATGTAAATAGGGATAAGTGCAGCTAAATGAAGCCTAAGAATGCTTCAACCGGATCCATCCTGTTTTCGAAGTTTAACAAATTCAGGTTATTATTGTAAATGAATTGACTAATAAGAGCACTATAGACGGCATATATCACCAGGCTTCTTTCTGGTCGATTAAGTTTTATAGTAGAGCAGTTTTTTCGAAAACAAACTATTCCGATACACCATGGTAGACACCGTGCGTCACAATATTAACACGTCACGTCGTAATATCCTTCTTAATACCACAAATCTAAAAACGAAACTTTTATGTCTAGCTTATCAAACCATTTCTGTACTCTTTCTGTTATATTCTGAGCCCGTCTAATCGCTAAAGAAACACAGATCAATTGGTGGTGTGGAGGTGTGGCTCGAACTCTACCAATATAAAAAATAGATATGGATCAAGACTACAAAAACAACTCCCAAAAGTGGAATTAATACCGCCGTGATGTTTAAAATAAAGATGTTTCAAATAGGAATCAAATGGTGAAGATCAGTAAATACTGTAATATTTGTATGTATGTGAGCACCAATAGATGCATGATTTGTAGTCTAACTAACATAAACAAATACAGTGTGAAGAATTTCGACAAAGACTGATGTATAAATATATTTTTGCCTCAAGACAAGGTGCAATCGAGAATTACAATTTATTCTGTCTACATATTCCACTAATGGAATTTTTACAAAAAACGACCCATGCATAAGAAACTTCCATGACGCAATTTGTTTATTTGTTTACCTATACTTGAGGCGAAATCTAAGAACACTGGCTGTCCGGAAACTTTGAATATGAACCATGAACAAAGATAGACGGTAGTATATGTGCCAAGAAGATTACCCTTTCACAGGTTGCTGTTCTCTAAGCTCCAACCACTCAGTTATCATCACATGTCACAAAAAATGTCAGTTTCAATGCACTGCTCTCATGATCAATGTGTCAACAGGGGAAGTAGAGGGATATAATATACTGATTAAATTTTAGCCAACTTTCAAATTAAGATTAAGAGATTAGTGAGTGGTATAAACAAAGTCTATTATTAAACCGTGTAGAATCGTTAAACATACGTAACCAAGAATGCACAAAACAGTGTGCCACATCGATACAGCAAATGAAGGCCACATATTCAGACAGTATAAACTCAATCCAGAAAGAACTGGTTTGCAATATATACATCTTGTTTAAACGTTAAACAATTTTGCTGTATCAATTTTGTATTAGAAATTAAGATTATGGATTTTATTGCAGTTTATTCTTTGTTGGAATAGTCTTTTTGTTTAGGCTACAACTATACGATTTATACATAAGGAAAAAAGCACTAGTCCAGTACAGTGCCTAAAAAACCTTTCCATAGACAGAAACAGAAGATCATATTCATTATCTGTCTAATGTAGCCATGTGGGTGGGTATGGTGTTTCATCCAAAGTGTTACAATGTTGGTTTATTTATTTAGTTTTGTTTGTCAAACCTATTTTGACATCTTTATAAATGTTTTAGTGGTTATTCTGGATTCACGTTGAAGTGGAGGAAGATTGGGTCTGTGGCGAGTTTCAGGAGGTGGTCTTGAAAGTGGGTCCTCAACAGCCAAAGGATGGTGCTTCCGCTTTCCTTCAGGGGATGAATGCTTCAACACTCCCTCAGGAATGATTGCATGCTTTAGAGCTTCAGAAAATTTAGGAACAGCAGTCACAATCTTGGTTTCCCATGAGTCCAAATGAATTCGTTTTGACAGCTGCTCTGGCTTAGTATCTGTTCTTAGGGAACTGGATGCTTTTGTGTGTGGAAGTTTTGCCTGTCGGTATATCCATAAATGAGTGAGATCTTCTTCAACGAAAAGTTCCTGAAACATCAAAGCTGAATTAAACTCTGTGAACTGTATATTTTGTATTTGTGACAACCACAGAGATTCAGACATGATTTTTGGTTTTTCTTTTATACGTGCCTGTTTTCTAGATTTTAGTGGCTAAATGGAAAAATTAATCAGTTGGCAACAATACCTGACGAAGCACTTCTTCAATGATCATCCGTGACTGATGGATTTGAAAGTCCAGCTCGTCAAGAAATGGATAACTTTCGTCATGCACATACGCGAATGGTTCCCTGCAATAAGCTTGCAGTACATATATGCAAATAACACTAAGGCCCTAATTTCTTTAAAGATTAAACGGATTAGATTTAAATTAATCCGCATTAAAAAACAGCACCTCGGATTAAACGGATTTAAATTTAATCCAGCGAGTTAAACGAGTTAAACCAATTAAATTTAATCCTGTTTCTTTACTCCAACTAGGATTAAAATTGTAATCTAATCCTATTTCTTTATTCACACTTTGGATTAAGAAATGAAAATCGGACCTGCTTAATCGATATTCCTTTAAAGATTAATTCTAATCGGTTTAAATCCTCGTGCATATTCTCTCCTGCATTTTCAAATAGCTTTTAATCCTCGTGCACGGATTAAACGGATTAAATCATTGGCGGATTCAAATTTCTAATGGCTGCTTCTTTAATAGCGGATTAAACGGATTAAAATTAACTAGTTTAATCCGAGAATTAAAAATGGTGGGATTAAACTAGTTAATTTTAATCCATTTAATCCGTTTAATCCTGCAATAAAGAAACACCCGTTAACAGTTAACATCCGATTGATTTTTAATCCGTTTAATCCTACCATTTTAATCTTTAAAGAAATAGGGCCTAAGTAGATCATATTAACCGTACATAAGATAATCAGGTCTTAGAGACAGCGCATAATTGTTTAATAGCAGAAACATATTTCCTGATAGTTTTCTCTTCTTTATGCCAAATACATGTCGGTGTTAGAGGGGTGAACGAAGAGGGTGTCAAGGGAGCCAACCGCCATCCTATTCCTACACGCAAATATAGAACAACAGGCTTATTTTCGTAAGGCCTATGGTCTATTTCCTATTTTTGCTTGACGAATATTTTCATGTTTCGTATATTTCAAAATTTCGCCTAAGCTAACAATAGGAAATAGGAAATAGGCTAACTTCGGTAAGAAGATAAAAGAATGCCGCCTGACCAATCGCCTCACTGCTCGTATACTGATTGGTTTTGCTATCTAAGCTGTTAGACGTTTGAATAAAACTGAAATCGCAATGAAGTAATACAAGTGTAAGTAATACTGTAATGAGCAATACAATTAGCTGATTAATTAATTAGCTAAATAATATAATTTTTATTGTGCTTTATTTAACTGTCCCATATTCAAAAGCACATTATAAGTAATTTCTATATTGCTATATTGATATACAAGTCTTTGTTTAACGACATGAACTTTAACAACAAAATGACAAACGTTTATGTGCGCACTTCCCCATAATTTGTTCTCAGACAGTGAAGCATGATCAATTTTCGGCGGAAATTTGAAATATTTTAAAATGTAAATGGAATCAATAATTGAATTATAAATTCAAATAGAAGTATTGAATTGAAGGTTGGTTGCAAGTTAGCATTTACCTTCACCAGATTAGCGGAAGGTTATACAGTTTTTCTTAGGCAATGCATTGTGCATTGGCCCTTACTCAATCCATTCTTGCCATGTTGGGTAGTGAAAGTCTTCTTAAGCTAGAACTACATGAGAGTACACTGAACTTGAAATTAATGACAGTGGAGATAGACTGCCAACTGGAGCTACAATTGAGTATTAATTGGTAGCTAAATAACTTAACTTTACTATTGTGCCTTCTAAAAAGAAATGCGCAACCGGGATTTTGCCTACTTTTCCCAATCTTTAGCTAGCAAGCAGCAATCGTGGCAACTAACAAGATTCCCTGGGTATTTTTGAGTAAAATACGTCTAGTAAGATGCAACTATCTAGCTTGCATAGTAAATGCTCCACAATTGCTAGAAAAAATTTGGTCATGTTTTTGCAAAAACTACATTTTCTGTGATAGCAGCGTAGGGGAACTGCATTTGGAATATTACAACGCCACGAATAATAGACCTTCAAACTGAAACCCTTGTTTAATTTTACGGCTTGCGTAGCTCAAGAAATGGCGGATTATTTGATTTCTATAATAACGACAAGTTTTCAAAGCCAAAATAAAAAATCAGTTATATCTCACTATAAAGAAAAGCTAGAAGGTGCTTCAAAAAGCATAAATGTAGAGCTCCACAAGATCTTTCGAATGTCGAGTGAATATAATCATATAGCTATGCAGCTACTGACTAAATGTCAAAAATCGGCAAAAACGACCCTAAACCGAGAGGTTAAAGTTTTTGAAGCGGGATTATTAGAGTATTAGAATAGTATTAGAATATTAAAGTATTATAAGAGAGAGTATTAGAATGCTAAAAAGGAATTACCACCTTAAGGGGGGCTACTAAAGGTTTACCCCGTCTATTAATTAAAAATTTCTACTGACTGCTAGGCCCAAGCTTAAAAGCTGCCATTTGCCAGTTTGATTTGGCACATATGTCCCTACCTGCAGAAAAATACTAGATGTTTGTATCTTATCTGTATCTAAGGGAATTACTCGTCAAAGTTGAAGTTTCGGCAAAAATTTAAAAATTTTTGGCTAACGAAAGGAAAATTTTATTACTGGTGCGAGCTATTTGCGGTGTTGAATAATCCTGTTGTGTATTAGCCGTCTACTAACTGTATTAGCTGCTAGCTGTTTTTAGAGATTCCAGGCTGGAATAGAGATTCGAGCCATTTCAACGCTTTTCAGAAGGCACAATAATAAAATCAAGTTATTTAGCTACTAATTAATACTCAATTGTAGCTCTAGCTGGCAGTCTATCTCAACTGTCATTAATTTCAAGTTCAGTGCACTCTCATGTAGTTCTAGCTTACAAAAACTTTAAGAAGACTTTCACTACCCAACATGGCAAGAATGGATTGGGTAAGGGCCAATGCACCATGCATTGCCTAAGAAATACTGTATAACCTTCCGCTAATCTGGTGAAGGCAAGAGTACATAATATAAGAGTAAGAAACTCTTACAGTAGCATGTACAAATCATGCTAGGTATGCTCGGTTCACTAACTCGGGACCTCCCCCGAAAGTGTCGGGGGGGGGTCCCAATTAGCACTAATTACACGCTTTCATATAAGCGTGTGTCTGCTCGCTGATTGGCCCATTAGCCTAAGGCTTATGGTAGAGATGCAAAGATCTGCTCTACTACGTGGTGATGTGCGGTTGGTTTTTTGGAAACAGATAAGTTTTGCATTTGTTGGTTTTAAAATTTTTTTTTTGGAAAAGGAGTGCAGGTTAACAATTAAGGGATAACCTCATCGTTTAACAATGAGTATACATGGCTTATGGGTTTGGATACTGTTCCTGCTGTCTACATGCCCGTGTTAGTTCGATTAAAGCTGACGTTTCTAGATTTGATCAATTTTGTTTCTAGCTGATTTTTATATGGACAGTAACAATGGTGGAAAGCGGAACATATGCCCAGCCTCATAGCGGCTGCCGGCATAGAAGGAGCATTGGGGGCTTTACAGAAACGCGACTTTCCTAAAGGGAAGATCAACGGCACAGGAGGTGTGCATGGTCCCTCCTGTGTCCAACGGATTGGATCCTTATTTCAATGGACTCACTGACAAATGGGAAGGATACAAATACAAGCTAAGTTGTTAAGTTTTTAAAAACATTAAAGATTAAAATCTTTGAAAATTTGTATCGAAACTACCCTGTGATCGAAATTAGGTTGTGATAGGCACGGGGGGTGAAAAAGGTCCCCCTGTGTTTCTATCACATCATCAATTAGTTAATCGAAAATAATTTCAGATAGATAATAATGTGTAATTAAATTTTCGGACTAAGAATTTAATCCCAACATGTCTCCCTATTGGTAAAGCAGAACTCAAAGCTTAAACTTATGCTAAAAACGTTTAAAACACCATTTTTAAAATCTAAATTTTACAGAGCTTCTCAGACCGCATCTTTCAATCTTTCCTTTCATAGAGCTCGGCCTCCCCTGCCATCTCCAATTCTGCAGCCTATTTTTACCTCTTTTGCCTACCGAGCAGGCAATTCCTTTTCCGCCATCATAGTTGCTATTACCAAGCGGGGGGCAGCAGCAGTCGGATAAACGACTGCTGTTGCCTTGGGCGTGACTGAAATAACCGTATGGTAGTTCTGCTTGGGGATCATGTTTCTGTCCATGATCTTCGTCTCTCCGCCTCTTGACTGCGGTCTGCGGAGAGCACCACTGACGGGCCACGTCGTGTGCCTACAAGTGGGTGAGCCCAAACCAAAAAAAAAAATAAGGCTTATGGTAGGTAATTTATTAGTTATTTTAATTAATTAATTATAACTTTAATTAGGTTAATGCAATTAAAAAACTAAATCGACAACTTTGTAGCATTTTTTCTGCTCTTTCCAATGATATAAAAATTGTTGCACATTACATTCCTTAGAATTTTTGCGTATTACAAATATAAGCCCCCCCCGTTCGCTCAGTATAAGCTTACATCCTAAGCTTAAAACTTTAGCTTATACTGAGCGAACGGAAAGCTGAATCGAAAAACGGACTTCAGATTCGTGTTCTACGACCCCGAAAACCCCTATATACATCTTTTCAGCAAAATCGAAGACAAAAACTTTTTCGGTTTTCCTTGGTCCCCCCTTAGAAATCGAAAAATTTCGAATTTCGCGAAATCGAAAAATTTTGCGATATTTGAACTCAGCGTGGTCGAAAACATACCCACACCAAATTTTAGCTCATTTGGTCAAGTTTTAAGGATTTTGAGTACTGGGGGGGGGTAAACGAGACAAGTATATACGTTTTAAAATATTTCAAATTTCCGCCGAAAATTGATCATGCTTCACTGTCTGAGAACAAATTATGAGGAAGTGCGCACATAAACGTTTGTCATTTTGTTGTTAAAGTTCATGTCGTTAAACAAAGACTTGTATATCAATATAGCAATATAGAAATTACTTATAATGTGCTTTTGAATATGGGACAGTTAAATAAAGCACAATAAAAATTATATTATTTAGCTAATTAATTAATCAGCTAATTGTATTGCTCATTACAGTATTACTTACACTTGTATTACTTCATTGCGATTTCAGTTTTATTCAAACGTCTAACAGCTTAGATAGCAAAACCAATCAGTATACGAGCAGTGAGGCGATTGGTCAGGCGGCATTCTTTTATCTTCTTACCGAAGTTAGCCTATTTCCTATTTCCTATTGTTAGCTTAGGCGAAATTTTGAAATATACGAAACATGAAAATATTCGTCAAGCAAAAATAGGAAATAGACCATAGGCCTTACGAAAATAAGCCTGTTGTTCTATATTTGCGTGTAGGAATAGGATGGCGGTTGGCTCCCTTGACAAGAGGGGCTTTTAGAACGCTGTGCTTTGATAGCACCAGTAAAATATGGGGATGTGTGAAATATCTGTGCCGGTCAAAACATTGGCGATCCCCAAGTTGGTATAATAAATTCAGGAGAGTTTTGTGACCAGGGCAGGCACTAGGCAGTTAATCGTTGAATTTAGAAACTTAAAGATGAAAATATGTTGTTTCCTGTAAATTCTACAAAACATTCAAGTAAAAACGTGACTCTTCACCTCAACATATCTGCCATTTTTAGCCAGCCTACGTAGAAAAGAAATTCCACAATTGTAACAAACGGGATATAAATATCGACTGTTGTTTGTCCTTCTACCGCAATTGGTCTCGTTTGTCTGCTAAGCAGAGACAAGGCAAAGTAACCATAGGTCACAATTGTTGCCAACTGAATGTACTGAAGGCTTGGTTGGTGAGCTTCATACTTTCCAGTACTAGAAATGCTGCTTTTCAAGTCACACAAAGACGACATAAGTTCCTGAAAAAATCGATGACAAAGTTGCCAACAGATAAAGAGGACCCAACAGATATGGGGGTTTTTAAACGGGGTTCCTTGGGCTCTTACACAAATTGAATTAATCGTAGGATTAATTAAATGAGGCTGCACAGGCATTAAAGATTAATATTATCAATATCCAGGGCTTTAAGGAGGATTCTACTGATTTTAAATGCATCTAATCTAGGTTTCACCTGACCTGTTGCAGCGTGAAAATCTCGTGACTAGATTTAATTGAGAAACAATAGTTACAGTTAATAGTTAGTCAACGGGTAATAATAGTTAACCGATAAGTACCATCGAATATACTGGTTATAGCTTTACAACTATAAGTTATACTGTCTCGTTTACATATTTTCTTATTTAGAATAGTCCTCACCAAAGCACCGTCTTCACTGATGCGACCCTTGTCCATCAGTTCGCCAATGAGCTTTATTGACCATTGGAGTGGAAGATATGAACGTCCAAATTTGCTTGTAGTATGCTTGTAAACATACAGTTCTTCAGGAGTCATAAGTCCGGCGTACACTAAGTGCTCATCCGTAGGAAATCTCATTTTTATTTTAAGGGCATATGAACGCCAATACAGTACACTGGAGAGTTGACACCAACGAGCAATGGAATGCCGAGCTGTTCTGTCTTCCATCCTGTCACCTGAAACAGTAATGTAATATAATAGTGAAAGCCTACATAATAAGATGTAGTATTTTAATAGTAAGTGAGTGTGAAGAGTAAGTGCCCCATACCCTAATTTTTCGGAGCTTTTCAGGCAGTATCGGATGCTACTTTATCTTAAAAATTAAAATGGATTTAGCTCAAAACAGTAATTAGTTAAATGTTAGATTGTTGCATATGATTACTCGGAATTATTCGAAGTTACTTGAAATGTAAGCTGTGAGCTTGAGCAGAACATCATCGTTTCTTGGAACACTTGGAACATTCAATCTTGGCTGCGACTTTATCTTAAAAGTTAAAATGGATTTAGCTCAAAACTGTAATTAGTTAAATGTTAGATTGTTGCATATGATTACTCGGAATTATTCGAAATTACTCGAAATGTAAGCTGTGAGCTTGAGCAGAACATCATCGTTTCTTGGAACACTGGAAACCATGGACCACCATCTGTCCAGAATGTCATTCACAAAACTACCCAGAAAAAATTCCAACGGAAATCCCTGGGTCCACGAATCCAACAGACTTATGTATTTCTCAAATTCAGTTTGCTGATCTTCGGACATGCCAAATCGATACCAAAAATTGATGATAAAATATAGTGCAAAGTAAACCAGAAACTCCTGCCAAATCGCTTTCCAAACACTTCCTTTCCAGTGAAACAGTAAACGCCCAAGACTTCCTTTATATCTAACCGTCATGCCTACAATACAACAGTAGTAGAAGGTAATTCTGTATTTAGCCAGCTAAGCATCTTGAAGGCATCAAACGGCCAGTAAACTCCAAACAAGAACCAGAAACTACTGGATTCTAACTGCCAGACAAAGCTAGATAATAGAGTCACTATGACAACAGGGATTGGAAGTCATAAAATGTGAGCGGAACTGAACAGCTTAAACGAGGGCAAATTTAGTTCATTCGGCCATTGCAGAAACTAACAAATCCTAAGAAAACAACCATTCAAGTTGAGACGGCTCATATCGGGTGATAATTGCATTTGTTGTTAGTATATTTTAAAATAGATCAAGAAGCCTAATAGTAAAGTAAAGATGCCTGCTCCTAAAAGTTGGCAAAACTACTGATGATTGAAAGTCCGTTAATCTAAGTGGGAGAAAGCAAATCAATATTTATAAAAGTAATCTATTCTTGTAGTCGTAATTATGTGTATACGATGCTAATTAAAGATTGAAATTTTAAGGTCAGTCTTAAAAAATTGACAGTGACAGTGACAGTGGCAGTGACAGTGACAGTCATAGTGAAAGTTACAACTTCCGTCGCCTAGGAGTTGATCCCATGCCAGCTGCTGCTGATTGGCTTGTAAGCTTGCATTGCAAGATAGCTTGAAAAAATAGGTAAAGTTATTTGTACAAATACAGGTGGTACCCTTTTCCGTTGTCAGTGTATGCTCTTGAACATTTATGCTCATATGCAATGCATTAGAAAACACAACACGCTCACTAGCTGTCGTAAACCGAAGTCCAAAATCGCTCACACATGTGAAGGAGGGTCATTAGTTCAGTGGTTTGTTTGTAGATCCGGCAAATATCCAATGTTTCTACTTGGCCTATATTGGCGACCAACCTCTCACGATTTTCCAACAGTACTGGAAACTAGTAAGTTTTGAAATGTATAATTGTAATGGCTTGAAGTGGATTAGCAACTGAATCGGTAACAAAACAAAAATAACTCAGGTATTATTTCAGGAACAGGATCAATAGGCCACTTCCGTTAGGGGTGTCTTCATTGCCGAGAATTGCATTGTCGAGAAAGGTGAATGCTCATTTAAGCTGCACATGTATCACACTCATTTAGTCTAGATGTCAATTTTGAAGAACTTTCCTGCAAATTTTAATGACAGAATTTGCCGATTAATCCCTTAAAATGCATTCATTTGTATATTCAATTACAGTATTTGTACATCCATTTACAAAGTACAGCTTTAAACGTTCTATAAACAATTAGTTTCGATGCATCCACTTTTTCGTACGTAAAATAGATCTCTTGTACCTTCCCCTCAACGTTTATTTTATATTTTTTACTAATAACTTTAAAATTTTGTATGGGTGCTGGGTGCATAATGGAGGCGATGAATTAAAAATTTAAAATTTTAAGTTGGTAGGGGGGCCAAGGGGATCAAAATATTTTTTGTTTCTGGTTCTGCTGAAAACTTACAGAGGTTTTGTGGAGAGTTGACCACGAATCTGAAATTAGTTTTTCGAGTCAGCTTTTCGTTAGCTCAGGATAAGCTTTACAGCTTTAACTTGTACCCCTTCTTTTAATCCACTTGGGCCCTCTTACAACCTTACTGTTAAAATTTACAATTTTAACAATTTTAAGTTTTTGAATTCGTCAGCCCCCAGTATGCACCTTACACAAAATTTTAAAGGTATTGATCAAAAATCGAAAGATAAAGCTGATAAGGTGCAAATGATCCAGCAAAATGTTACATTTTCAAAAACACTTGCTGCAGTCAATCCTAAAATGTAAAAAACACAGCAGTAAAGAAAATTTCTACTACGAAGATTGGAAACTTTTGATTTTTCCCTGGCAGTCGGTGTCACGATAAAGTCCTTCCCCCTAGAAAATTCCCCCCACCCTGAAAAATTGTAACATTGAAAATCCTCCCAGAAAAATATCACCGCTGAAATGTTTTCACCGGAAAATTATGTAGAGGCAATGCAACACTCTAAAACAGATGAATGCAATATGCATGGCAACTGTTACGGAAACTAATAGCAACCTTTATTTCTATATTTCAGGGTTGTAGTTTGTTATTTAGGGTTGTTTTCCTTAGGAGCATCCGGTTCGTGTCCTCATGTATTAATTTCATAAAAGCGTTGTCAATTACTAGAATTTTAAGGCCTAGACATTAAAAGGTTCCTAGATTTTTTAGTCGTTGTCTTCGTTACTTTTGTGTTTTCTACAGTTTAGGAATGGCTGCAGCTATGAAAATTAACATTTAACTTAAGGAAAAACTAGATGCGTTGCAATTAAATCGTTTACAGAACTTTTAAAGCTGTTCTTTGTAACTGATGTACAAATGCTGTAATTGAATATATAAATATGTAGTGTAAGGAGTAATTATGCAAATTACCCCTATTATTGTCATGCTGGTGTATTTACTTCCGTGTCTGGTTTCTGCTTTCTTTGGCAGCTTACCTGCCTGTATTGATTGCAAATGTCTTATGTGTTTGTCAGCCATTCGCTGGCTTGTCTACTGGCGGCGCTGTATGTCTCTCTAAACCCCGCCTACTTGGGGGTCTCCTCTCAAATCTCTCAAACACATCAGTCGTCTATTTTTCCACCTACAGTCCGGCTGTTATCAAAGGGCTCGTCTGGGTTCGCCCTTACTCAACCCCGGCCTGTTTTCTTGGGTACGTTCGGTGCCACCTTCTCTCCCCCTGGGGTACTGTACTGGTAAGTATGTGTGTTTGTTGTATTGTGTGAATGGGTTTGACTGTCTGTCAGGGCTTACGCCCACGTATGTACGTATTGTTTATTAAACCCTTTATTTAACTGAGTCTTGTTATATTGGTAGTTAGGTTTAGCTGGTTAGCCTAGGTAGGTTGGATCAATAACTACAATTGGCGAGGCTTCCCCTGCCTGGATCCTGACGGCCAGGCGCGTTATCTATTGTGTGGCAGCGCCCCAGACAATTACTTTTCGGGTAGCCAGTTGGTCTACGAATCCTGATTTGGAACGGTTTACACCGGCTGCGCTACAAATAAATGCATTTTAAGGTAGTGTATCCTTTTGTGTAAATTAGACCTTACAAGCTGGAAATCTTTATGAAAGTAGATGAAAGTTTCCAGATATGTTTTTTGGTGTTCTTTAACGGTGGTGTCTAAAACCAGGAACAACACATAATATTCTGGGATTAGTCCCTCATTTTTAGGTGCAAAGATAAGAAAACTTTCGGTTTTGCCATTATTCTCAGAGTACGTACATAGCCGATACACCGGATTGGTTGTTATGGCTACCTTTGAGTTATCTCTGATGGTTAAGGCAGTATAAGCCAGAAACTATTTTTGGGGTCAAAAATGTCATTTTCGAAGAAATCAGTTTTTTCAAAATTGATGCCAAATCTTACTAACTATTTGAGTCAATTTATACTCAATCGATACACAGTCTGTTTGCACATTTTATCAGTGCTTATTAGCTGCTGCTGTTGCTTTAAGCTACAGATATGGCCGAAAAACCTTTTTGGTAAAACTGCGATTATTTGTCTCGAACGTCGATTTCTCAAAAACTACCAAATGGATTAGCGTGATTTTTGGCTGAATGAAAATTCGCACTATTGCGGATGGTCATTTTCTTGGGTTTGAACTAAAACAACTAAAGTTGCGAGAAAACTGAACACAAACCTGCGGAAATTTTGTTCCATCGTACATTTGCCGGATTTTCTGGAGTACTGAGATTTCTTGGAGACCTGTTGAGCCAATCCAAAAAGCGGGTCTTATCTCGATTGCGGGTGTTTTGCGGGTGCGGGAGAACAGGATGGGGAGTCTGTTTATAATTCGGCCGTTAGTCAGGGGTCGAGTTCGTCGGGATCGGAGGGCTCCGACCCCCCATCCTCGGATTCGGTCATTTGTTTGCCTTTTTCTGTTTTCTTTTTCCGGTTGATGCCTTTTTCTCCAGTTTACCGGAAATTGGAACACCGGCGCAGTTGGCTGTTTTGCCGAGTTTTGGGGTTTCACAACAGCTGATCACGACAATTTTGGGTATTCCCCCTCCCTGGAAGCCCTTAGCATTTGTGTACGCCCTGTTGGAGTGCGGGCCGTTTGATTTTGTCAATTTTTCCTACATTCTATATCCAGAACGTCTGGGCGCTACGGGTGCTCAGCTGCCACGTCCGGAGACACCTAGCCGGGGCGTCTGTACTATGCCTGAGTTGGATTTAGGGCGTCTGTCAGATATCTCGGGCCTTTCGGATCTCCTTGTCCCGGGTTCAGCCTTGTCGGGAAGCACTCCGGCGTCTTTGAAGCATACGGTTCCATCGATTTCGGTCATGGGGGTCCAGGAAGAACCTGGTCCGTCGCATTGTCCGACAGGAGTTACTGCCGGAGCTTCTTCTTCTGAACAGCCTGGGGCGGACCCGGTTCCACAGGCCTCACCGTCGCGGCCTCCACCGTTGCCGCAGGTTCTGCAGCCGATGCCTCAGAATTTGCCATCTCTTCGTCTGCCGATCCAGATCCAACCTTTTTCGGTGCAGTCGTTGCCTCCGCCTCCAGTGGACCGCCATATTGTATGGCCAGAGACGCATTACCTTCATCCTTCGAAGATGGTTCTGCGTTAGCAGGGGCTGGTCCCGGTCGATTTCCCGGAGGGCACGGTTCCTACCATTACGGTTAAGGCTCTGCCAGAATATTTGGTGGAACCTCCAGAGGGGCCTTTTGAGGTCAAACGCCATACCTCGTACAAGGACCATTCCACGCCGGAATTTGTCAATCGACTTCATCGGCGTCCTCCGGTGTCGGCTAGTGGCGAGATGCCTTATGTCATGCGGCCTTTTACGGGAGGTCGACCCAGCATTTTGGCCGTCGATTCACTACATCATTTCACGGTATCCCCATGCGGTTCCGTTCCGTCTGCATTCGGAGCCTTATTGGCAACTGGCTTATCTGCCGGATTTGCGGTCCAAGATTGATGGCGTTTCCCACAATCCCTATTTTGTCGCCATCTATAATTATTGGTGGGAACGTTTGACCACGACCGATCTTCCGTTCGCCGTTTCGGAAAAGGTGTACAAGAAATTCTTCGAGAACCTGAAGAATCTGATTCCGGATGCACCGGTTTGGCGTAACCAGACGGAACGGACAGCGGTTACTCCGGAAGGAATTCCGTATTTCACCTTTGATATGTACCGCTGGGAAATCACTTTTGACTTTCCACCGCTGTATAGGGACGGTGTGTTGGAGTTTGACTCCTTCCGTCTGGTGGGACGGGCGCCACATACTTGGGGAGCCGCCGCTGCTGCTGCTGCAAATATTTGTCCTTTTATCAGGCTCTATCCTACTTACTTTTTGGCCAAAAGCTCACCAAACCGTTTTCTGGCCTATTTGGACAAAATCTCTGAGGGTTTCCTCTCGCTCGTGCAGTCCACTATTGATGTGGTGCGGGCTCACCGGTACATGCAGCCGGATATGGCTCTGAAGTACCCTTAGGTGGCTTACTTCAAGGGTCCCTCTTGTGTTGGCTCCAATATGTGGAAACTTTTGGAGGACCCGGAAACCAAGGACCCCGATTCGGTTTATATCAAGTGGGGTGAGAAGAAATTTGCGGCCTCTGAGTTCTTGTATGTCTATCGCATGCTGCGGGACTGGTATGGTCTCCCCGAGGCAGCTCGGGCGGCAGCCAGCATGGAATGTCCTTTCCAGGCAAAATATGCTGCAGCTGACTTTGTTAAGGCCTGGGTGCCTGCTGGGTCCCATTTGCGGAAGATCTGGCAAGCTACTGAGGGCGAAGGGTATTTGACACGTGCGCTATTTATGCTTGATATCATTCCTGTGGCAAAGTAATGGAGTCTGTAGTAGCCGAATGCATAAGAGATTAATTTGAACGTAATAACTTACTTTTTTCTAATCAATTTGGTTTTCGCCAAGGAAGGTCGACGGTAACACAGCTACTCGAAACCCATAACATTTGGACTAAAGTAGTAAATGATTTGGCGAAAGTTGATATAATATTTTTAGATATTGCAAAAGCCTTTGATACGGTGTCTCATAGTTAATTAATACAAGTTTTACGTCGTTCAATGGGTATATCAGGCAAACTTCTTTCGTGGACTATAGAGTATCTTTCTGAAAGAAATCAGTACGTCGAAATCAATGGATTAAAATCTGATGCAATTTCAGTAACCTCCGGTGTACCACAAGGCAGTATCCTAGGCCCTTTATACTTCTTAGCATATATGAATGACATATGCTCGGTCTTGAACCACTTAAACATTAAACTATTCGCCGATGACGCAAAGCTTTTTCTTACTTACCAGGATAATGCAGTAAATTATATGATAATGCAGCAAGATCTTAATAAAATTTATGATTGGACTGAAATTAAACAACTTTCACTGGCTACATCAAAATGTGTAGCTATGTACATTGGTCAAGCAAATCCAAATTGTTCGTACCGCCTTGGGCTCGATGAGTTGGATACTGTAACACAATTTAATGATCTTGGCATTACTACAGATAGTAACCTTAAGTTTTCTGCGCATTGTAGCAATTGGCCAGGTCGGGGTTTCAAAAGGTTAATCTAATTTTCTATTCTTTTCGATCAAGAAATATTGAATTATTGCTTAGACTATGCAAAATTTATGTTAGACCTAAACTGGAATATGCTTCAGAAGTTTGGTCACCGCATTATTTAAAAGATATCGATGTGGATTGAAAGGGTGCAAAGATCTTTTACTAAGCGTCTTCCTGGATTAAAAAATTTGTCATATGTTCAGCGATTAGCGAAACTGTCTTTGCCGTCGTTGGAAGAACGACGCATTATCAGAGATGTTCTTATGGTTTATAAAATAATACATGGTCTGGTGGAACTGCAATTTGATGACTTTTTTGTGTACAATCTGATTTCCTTTACCAGGGGTCATGAATTTAAATTAGCCGTCCAACGAAGTCGAATTGATACAAGAAAATACTTTTTCAGCAATCGAGTCATCCCAATTTGGAATGATCTAGATGAAAATGTCGTAAAGACTTCAAATCTAATTGAATTCGAAAACAGTCTTGCGAATGTTTCTTTTGTGCCATATCTACGGGGGCGGGGATTAGTAGCCGGTTAATCGGCCCACCTTGCCTCCCTCCAACGTTTTTTGTTCTAGCTTGTTGTTTGGTAATACATACTTATATAATTGCCTCATTATTCTTAGCACACTCTGCCTTTATGTTATCAGTATTTGCTTTGGTTGGTAAATAAAAAAATAATAATAATAATAATAATAATAATTGTTGTTGTAAAAAAGCAGGTTTCATAAAGGACACTCTCTCAGCAGTGTATTTCTCGGCAATACAATTCTCTGCAATGAATGTTACCTCTGCTGAGCAGGTATGAAACGGGGAAGGAACAAAGGAATCGGGTTACCGAATAAGCTAAAACAATGACTTGATAATATCGGATGAATGCATCCTTTTTCTTTGTAGAAATTGAACCGCTCTTTCTCTGGTTGCTTAATCCCAGTGTGAAGAAGTGTTGCAACTTTTTCTTCTTAGTAATCGGTTCTAATGAAAATGGAAGACTGACTAGCCGAATTTGCTTGCTTATCTGATTCAAAGGTGATTAAACTTTCAAACCGCACTTTAAACCAGTTCTTTACCTGACTAAACACAGTGCAAGCACTCCACTTGCCCGTGTCACCCAACCACACATTATTTGTGAATACGATATCAGCTGACGCAAGCAGTAATTGTTTGAAGAGCGATAACGCACCACGCAAGCTATATATGTAAGCAACGTTCCACAGCTTGTCTCTTCTCATTGCTGTAATCTATTCTTTGCATTTTGTGTTTGAAACTTTAGATCCCTATTGTCTGCATGTGTATCTTCAAACGAAAACCATTTACCTTCGTCGTCATTTCGTAAAATTCAAGAAAGTGTGACTAATCCTTTCCTACACATCCCTACAGTTTTACCGCAAGTCTTTGAGAACAGCAAGTCCATCGGCCACAGCGATGATCGTGTCACCTTTTCTGTCGGTCGGCCGTCATGTTCACTCAAATTTCCCGGATTTTGTGTTTATAGAAAATCTTGAGCAGTTGTAACTTACATTTTGAAGCATCCATTGCATCACTGTTCATATTAATATTTTAGAAACTAAGGCATTATTGTTTTTATTCAATTATTTTGTTTTCAGTGTCTTCGTCAATAATGGACAATGCAGGATATAGTCCGCCTCAGCCCCCTCCTCCATATGCCCCGCCGGCCGAAGGTCAAAAGCAACCGTATCCGCCGACATCCGAGACGACCCATTATCCGCCGACAACACAGGCGACCTATTATCCGCCTCCAGCCCCAGCACATCAACAAATTATAATCACCACAGGTGCTGGCCTTTGTCCGTGTTGTGGTCAAGTGTCGCTTGTCCCCCAAGATGTTAGTTGTCTGATAGTTGCCTTGAAAATTCTGATTTTCCTTTGTTTTGGACTTATTGGATTTCTGTGCATCACTCTGCTCAGCCAAGATAAGCAGTAAGTCACAGAACAATATCTCAATATTTTGAATTTAAAATAATTTTAATATTCACTTCATGTTCACTATCTAAATATTTAGTACACTACTTTACTAAACACTACTCACACTTTCCTTGTGTGCGCTAACTCCACGCCAATGGTATTTACAGTAACGTCAGCCAAATCCAGCATCTGTCAACCTCTTCCGCAGTAACCACTTTTGAGCCCTGCATGCAGTGATATCACCAATCGAAAACTGACTGATGAGTCAACCCTTAACCAGAGCATCCACATTGTTGAAAACGCTTGTTCCGTTGCTTTCCTTTTGGCTTTTTGTTTCCAAGTCTAAGTAAATTAGGCAGATTAATTTCCTCCACCGAAAACGGTCCGTTCCATTTAACGGTAAAATTAGATTCTGCAGCATTACCAAGTACCAGTACCAAGACACCAACATTATGTTGATTTGTGTATGGACCGTTTATCATACTGCACTTTTTGCTTTTCCTGAGCTTCAGCTATTTGTTAGCTTTAGCTATCTCGGTGGAGCCTTCACTCGCAAGGGGTTGACGGTAAACTACCTCACGACTTCATTTAAGGCAGAAATAGAACAGACTTCATAGTCAAACAATTAACACGAAGTCTCAAAGGCTAATTTGCATATCACAACTTCAAGTTAGACACAAAGAAACCAGGTACAACTAAAGTCTGACACAAAAATGTGTGTACAAAATCTGTAAGGCCTCCAGTGAACTCAATATACGTCGTAACCCCATAAAACCATATATTTTCGGAATCCTTGCAGCGAGACAAACATTTTTATAAAATTTAAAATTGTTTAAAATTTCAAAAATTGTAAAATATCGGTTTTTCGGGGAATTTTTTCGGACCGTGCAAGCTATTCAGCTCATTCTTTCACAAAAATTTTCCCGCCCGAAGACGCATCGATTGATACAAGAACGAAAAAATCGGTTGAGAAATAAGCATTTTATTCCGAAATTTCGTTTTTCCATTTCCTTTGATGTTTGCCGCTTATTGCAACTTTGACTGGTTATTACTCGCGACTCGCTCACCCGAAAAATTATTCGATTAGATTTTCAGGACCGCCTAGGCGCCCGCTTTCACCTGATATATGTGGTATTTCAAAATTTGAAAATCCATTTTTTGAAAAATACCACTTTTTGACCCAAAATTTCGGCATAGCAATTCTGGCAAAAGTGAGTAAAAATAACATAATCATAAAATTCAAGCTGAGCTGAATCCAATGATATAAAGCTTTTGTTGCTACGAGTTATATTGCGCCAGCAATGAATTTTTAAACAATATCCCTTATTTCAGCTGGTTTTTGGCTCTCTTTGATGTTGCCGCCGTGATTTGAATGAAGCAGTGTAAACTAGCAAAACCAGCTGAAATAAGGGATATTGTTTGAAAATTCATTGCTGGCGCAATATAATTCGTAGCAACAAAAGCTTTATATCGTTGGATTCAGCTCAGCTTGAATTTTATGATTATATTATTTTTACTCACTTTTGCCAGAATTGCTATGCCGAAATTTTGGGTCAAAAAAGTGGTATTTTTCAAAAAAATCGATTTTCAAATTTTGAAATACCACATATATCAGGTGAAAGCGGGCGCCTAGGCGGTCCTGAAAATCTAATCGAATAATTTTTCGGGTGAGCGAGTCGCGAGTAATAACCAGTCAAAGTTGCAAAAAGCGGCAAACATCAAAGGAAATGGAAAAACGAAATTTTGGAATAAAATGCTTATTTCTCAACCGATTTTTTTGTTCTTGAATCAATCGATGCGTCTTCGGGCGGGAAAATTTTTGTGAAAGAATGAGCTGAATAGCTTGCACGGTCCGAAAAAATTCCCCGAAAAACCGATATTTTAAAATTTTTGAAATTTTAAAAAATTTTAAATTTTATAAAAATGTTTGTCTCGCTGCAAGGATTCCGAAAATATATGGTTATATGGGGTTACGACGTATATTGAGTTCACTGGAGGCCTTACAGATTTTGTACACACATTTTTGTGTCAGACTTTAATCTATGCGTCACGCTCACGCTAGCATACGTAGTATTGTCACGTTTGCGAAAAATCCAGGCCGGGCCCGGGCCGGGCCGTTCCTAGTCATCCGGGCCGGGCCCCGAGCCGACCCGGCCCGATGCCCGAGCCCGAAACAGGCCCGAGGCCGGCCCGGATTTCGCGCCCGAAACAGGCCCGAGGCCGGCCCGGATGTCGGGCCCGAAACCGCCCCGAATGGTCAAAATTAGTAAAAACGATTTTTGATGTAGGTTTTAGCAAATAATTAACATATTTAAATGATAGGAAATAAATGTAAGCTTCTAGTTTCAAGGATACGCAGTAAAAATTGGATGTTTTTCTATCCATTTATTTCAATTTTACGTTTGGCCCGGAAACGGCCCGGGGGAAAATCCGGGCCTGTTTCGGGCCGGGCCCGAAAAAAATCCGGGCCGGGCCAGTCCGATGGAATCTTGATCCGGGCCGGGCTCGGGCCAGGCCCGGCCCGAGCCCGGCCCGGGGCCCGAGCCTGAAACAGACCCAGAGACAACACTAAGCATACGGTCCAAATCAAGTATAATACCAATTGCCAGGTTAGTTTGTTTTCCTGCTTGTTTAGCATTCTAACACTATCCATTCAAGACCGCTTCTAAATTCGACATTTGCGTTTTGGACAGATTTTGCCAATTTCTGAAAGCCAATTTTAACTACTGCCTAGTCATGCTCAGCCTCATATGCATAACTAAAAAGTGTCTCCAGTCATTTGACAGAAATATGGAATGACATGGAAAATGTCTGCAAAAATCTGGAAGATGGCACTTCCCTTAGAATTCGTTCAAATAAAAACTTGAAAACCAAAATTAATTTCATTATATCCATTAAAAAGAGAAAATGGTGAGCTACATTCTGATATAAATGATTGTTCAGTTGTCGTTCCAAAATGAATGCTGTCGTTGCCGCGCTTCTCCAGCTATGTGGGAAATCACCATTCCAACACACGTCTTCGCAGGTTTTGTCCTGACCATCCTATGGAACAAGGATGTGGGGAGCGGAACCAACCGCTCGGTATCATAATTTAAGAAATGGTTGATTTGGCACGGCTATCCCTTTAATACAGCACACGTCTTCGCAAATTGGGTTCGAACGATCCATGAAAGACGAGAATCTGGGGATCCAGAACCAACCGCTCGGGGATAATTTAAGAATTAAGGAGTCAAATCCTCGGTTATATAGTTGGAATCCATTAACGCCGTGGACCAGAAGGATGTCAGGGAGCACCTGTGAGGGTTTCCATTTTATTGAGTTCATGTCCATCGGATTTCTCACGGAGGTGTTTCCAAAACTTCTCCAAAAGGAATCACTATCTCAGGTAGAATTTCAAGCTGTGATTGAAGTTTTCCTTTACGTGAAAAACAAAGGAAAGAGAGCATTGAATGCAGTTAAACGTGCCCGAGGTTTGCTTTGTTTTTGTTAGAGTTTGTTATTATTTAATTTTAGTCCAAAAAGATGCACTCGCTGTGGTTTCAAAGAGTCGATAAGTGGTTATATTGCTGGAGTCATTGCTCTTTCTGTCTACTTGGTGCTACAAATTGTTGCTATTGTGGTGATTTTTGTGGTTGTTTGGCCAAGATATATCAACGGCTACGACTACTATCCTTAAAGATACTTTGAAAATCCGAAATTTAAAATCAGACTCTGATTTTAATCGATTATATTATAGAGCATATAAAATAAATGTATATTTTCTCTTATCGTTGTGACATAATCATTGATACCTTATATTGTATCTGTAATGCCTCGGAACTGATTTATGTAACAAAATATAAAGGTGGAATGAATAAAACAAGAAGATCCCCAAAAGGGGGTACGGTTCTGCAATTGAGCAATGCGCTGTTTGCCTATCTTTATATAACCAAGAGTACATAGTAGATAAGAGTAAGTCACTCCTATACTACTATGTGCTAAGCATGCTCGGCCTGCTCGAAGTGTTAACTCGGCCCCTCGCCCGCTCTCCTTCCCCTGCTTCCGAGGGCCCCAATTTGCACCAATTACACGCTTTTATATAAACGTGTGTCTGATCGCTGATTACTCCATTAGCCTAAGGCTTACGGGTAGGTAAATTATTTGTTATTTTATAACTTTAACTAGGAATTTTACTAATTCTACAACTCAGTACCAATTTTTCTGCTCTTTCCAATGAAATAAAAATTGTTGCAGATTACATTCCTACGATTTTTTGTATGATGTAACATTATATATTATGCAATGTATTATTTTATAGGCCCAAATCCCTTATCCGGCAGGTGCATAAATATTCATGCAACGTGACTGCACAACTTCAAAATTCGTGCAGAATTACATTTTCAACTGAATAGCGATACTTTCATAACGTTTATGTGAGGTCAAAGTTATGCAAGCAAGAAAGTCAAAGTTATGCATACATGCAGGAATCATCAATGTCTTAATCCAAAATTCGGCTGGTTACTGAATTGTCATTATATGCTTGTTTCAACGTCAACAGTTTGCAGATGTTGGTAACCTAATTTGCATAAATCCTTGAAACATCCTTGAATTCTATTGTGTGAAGTCAAAAGTTTGTGGGGGGTGCAAGCTGAAACAAAATTGGAAATATGTCTTGGGGCTTGGGTGGGGGGACTGGAAGAAAAATTACAGCCTGCCCAAAGTCATGACAGGTCCTGCAAACAAAAACTCAAAATGAAAACAAGTTAAAATATCTGAATTTGCAAGCATTAGGCCCCCTCCGGCTAAAAAAACGAGCGAACAACATACTAGGCCAATGCTGGAGATAGGGTGAATAAGAGTAGAGTAGTAAGCCCATAGTACTAAATATAGCTATTTTCCGTGGCAGCTATTTTCCGTGGCAATAGTTCTGCCTCCAGGCAGAATAAACAAGTATCCCCTAAAAGGGGGGAATAATTCCGCCGTTGTGCGTAAATATAAATTACATGTGCCGGACAACATTATACCACTCCACTCTGCATCTGTACTGAGTAATAAGAAGTAGGCCAGAAGTGAAACCTTGAGCAAATAAACAAAACCACTATTTTATCTTCCCCTTCCCGTGCTGTGCTCTGCATATTTTGTTTATTAGTATTAAAACTGATAGTTTCAAACACTGTTGAACCTGTTAACATTATGGGACTTGTCTCGATTTCTCCTCCCACCCCTTAAATTTTTAAAGCTTGACCAATTGAGTTAAAATTTGGAATGCCCATGCTTTGATTTTGGACCATGCTGAGATAAAAGATCGCAAAATTTTTCGATACTGCGAAATTCGATTTTCTCCTATTAGCAAGTAGAAACGAAGGGAAACTAAAACATTTTTGCCTTCGATTCTGATGAAAGGTTTTCTATGAGGGTTTTTTGGGTTTTTGCAAGTCCTACGTCATAAGCATATAGTTTTACATAGCTTATACTGGGCTAACGAAAACTTGATTCCAAACACGGAGTCCAGATCCGTGTTCTGGGACGCAGAAAACTCTTGTTGAAACCTCCAGAAAACGCAAATTTTCAACAGAATCGAAGATAACAGAGTCTCGGTTTCCCTTGGTACCCCCGTTGCCAATTGAAAAAAAATCGACGTTCTCCAAATCAAAACATTTTGCGATGTTTGAACTCAGCGTAGTCAAAAACACACCCATACCATATTTTAGCTCAATTAGGCAAGTTTCTAGAATTTGAAGGGTGGAGACTTGGGGGGGGGCTGTTAAGACAAGATACAAAATTATTGTTATGACAAAGATTAAGACAGATATGATTAGGGCAAAACAGCAACCACTCTAAAGTGCTGCTATATCAAAATTAAAAAGGGAAAGCAAAACATGGACACCAAGAGTAAGACAAACCTCATTTTGCTTACTCTTAAATTCTTACTTAAGGGAGGGGGCCCATTTTTGGTCAATTCTTCGACCTAAGGGAGGGGGTCCATTTTTGGTCAATTCTTCGACATTTCCGATTTCACTCATTTTCACATATAATGACCTTTGAGTGGTATATTTTAATGCGTTTTAAAATTAAACTCGTATCTCTTACGGTTGTTGAGTAATTTCACCTCAAAGTTGAGGTGCGCATGTGTTAGTAACTGAAAAAGTGGTGATTTTATTCTTGCGCCAAAAAAATCTCTCGGTAAACAGTTGTAATGCTGCATAATTTTGTATCTATAATGAAGCTATAATCATAAACTGCGGTACGCTGGAAGTAGAATTTTGATTTAGGCCTCTAAAATTTTAAAAAATTTTTTATTTATCGAAAACAGTGGAAAATCGTCAAAATGCAACGTTTTTTGCAGCCGAAAAAAAGTGGTCTTCGGAAAAAATTGCAAATTGTTCCAAATCAAAGGCATAAATAAAAATTCTAACTCCAGGGTTCCGTAGTACTTGAATTGGCGGTTCCACTGATACCAATGGTTCCATTGTGTCTTTTTCCAGTTTCGAGATTTTTTTGGCGCAAAAATAGACATTTTTAACAAAATTTTTGAAATTTCGGTTTTTTCGAAAATTTGGATAAATTCCTACAACAGTATGGTCCTAAACTGCCTATTTTGTATTCCAACTTGTGTATTCATGTCTTTGGATCTATTTGCAGCATGAACTATGCTGACAGCTACGTCCAGTACTTCTCAGCATGCCAAACGGGACTCTCAAGCTTCGAATTTCTCAAAACAGCGATTTTTAAAATTTTTCAAAATGTGGCATATTATACATCAATCGAAAGCTCTTATTGCAGGGATGAATTCCTCTCATAGAACTATGGGTCCGAAATGCTTCTATTTTAAGCTAACCGCTGTTAAATGTTTTATTAAATCAGGAGGAGCAAGGGCTTTGTTTCTCCGAGAAATTCTTTAAAGAAGCTTCTAATCAAGCCCATGCGGCTAAAAACCGTACGAAAAAGTGTTTCTTAATAGTTTTTAAAGGTGTATAATAAAATAAGCTAAAAACGTGGAGTTAATTTGCGAAAATTTGCCTCAGCTGGCTGCAGCACCCTTGTGCTCGCTCATACTTAAATTGCACACAGTTGATGGCTCGTAACCTAGGGAGAACTGAACGAAACAACTCAAAATTTAAACTTGATATGCACGATATATGTAGCTAACTTATGTGTGAAAATGAGCGAAATCCGTCGCCTAAAAATTTTTCATGATGGACCCCCCTTAAATTCTTTATTAAATTTTTACAAAAAATTCTATAATTAAAATTTCTACTATCTGGCCGTCCCCTCCCAGGAACCAGAGCAGCAGCGATGAAGAACCGTATAAAGAGTAGGCGCAAACTGGTCAATGAAAACTTTAGCAAAGTAAAGTTGTCGGCCTCTGGATCCAAGTTTTCATTTGCAATATTCTAATTGTGACTTAGGCAATTTATAATAGCTTTGTGATCAGATCAGGTCAAAATTGACAGCTGTGTTTTACACTACCGTGACGAGTGGCTCTCAAAGAACTGCAGGAAAGTCAGTATTTGTATTACAAGTTTGTAGGATAGTAGTTGAAGTGAAGGTGCTAGGTCTAGGTGGTCAAACGCTGGTAAATAAATAAATAAATAAAATAGACAAACATGTTTTAGCAAAAAATTCAAACTTGAAAATATCGGCTGCTGAACAGGATCAGAGCTTCTGTCCCGATCACCTACTCCATCTGGTAACCAGAGTTGACCCTGTATTAATTCGGGTGCACAATACTGACCTTAATAGCTGTCTCGTTGTGCCTCATGACTTCTACAGCTTTGTGCTTTGTAAGTCTATCTGATTGCAAGAAAAAGCAGTCATTGAGATTATATATTTCACATTTCGCTAATGAGGAACGCTTTCGCTTTGAAGAAACAGTCGACAAAAACTTTAGTGTGGCAATAACCACCACACGTCATGCTTGAATATAGGACCGATTTTACTGCTTTGCCGCTTTTTGTAAACGATCTTTCAGAAACTTTCACAAACAGTTTCAATTAAACAGAAGGATCATACCTATCATTACAAATGGTAATGCGATCAATAGCTGCTGCTTCACACATTTTAAGCCTGCTCTTCCCTGCTGTTCAACCCCGAATAAAAATTTCTATACTTAACTAATTTGCATAATCAGAGTACAGAACTCCGTTTTCAATTTTAGCGTAAATCCGAAACTGCCAAGGGGGGATCCAAATAAAATACCTTCACAAATTTAAATATAAGTTTGTCCAGCCAAATATTTTAAAAAGCTAAATGCGAGTAACTGTACCTTAACTAAATTAACAGGCAATAGAAAAATTATGCCCCACAAAATATAGCTTATTCCAAAAACTTTTTATATAGCACACCCCCCATCCAAAAAAACTTATGCAGCTAGGATTACGTACTAAATATAGTGAGAAGTTCCTTCCACACTTAGAATTGCACGTTAATTTTGGGTCAACCCGTTACAAAGATTCCGCCTCCGGCGGAATAAAAATTTATTGTTAAAATTTTGATTATGAAACGTGTAACAAACGTAATTTTGTTAAAATTTAATCTCTCTTTCAAATCCCCTCTCTCCCTCTCTTTTCATGTCCTTTTTAAAACCAATAATTCAAGTCACGCTTTTATGTTTATTCTTCTTTTGTGTAACCTCATTTTTCAACCCATTTTCGTACTTTTTAAAAGTCTTTCAACACTCTTTTAAGTCCTAGTTTACATTCTTTTTAAGTCCTTGTTTAAATAGTCATTCTTTTTACAAACTACATTTTGGTATTCAAAATAACTCTCAACTAGTCACACTTTTCTAACATTTCAAAAGCCTTTTTATTTCCATTAAAATTGTTGGGTATAAAAGCACCGCTTATTCTTCTGTTAGGGAGTCGTGCATCTTTTTACATTTTGATCAGCGGTGGCCCAATGCAGAAGCAATACCAACTACTTTCAACCATGCACCTATATGTTGCATTCGCCTTCGAATCTGTCCTCTGCTTTCAGAGGTTCTGTTTCAACTGATATCCTCAACAGAGTGAGGTTAACTACTTTTTGTTATCCTCTATACAGAGGTTTATTTTACATTCACAATAAACTCATTAACCTAGTAGTCTTCTCGGCAACGCTACAAACGGCCAGAAAGAAACTATCAAGGTTGAATTTGTTATGGACAAACGAAAGCATCTTACGTTCATTGCAAGCAATTATTCAAATTAATAGTCAGCATTAGAGTTTAAGAACAATGAAAGTTTGGTTGTGACTGGATTCCCAGCAGAGCTAATTCTTTGCACAAGCAAGTGGGCAAGGTTCAGTAAAACCCTTGATGATTATAACTAAGCAACAAATATGACCTATTATTCCTGGATCAAAGTTGCAGGATGTTTTACTGTAACATTTTTACCTGCCTAGTGCGTGTTAAACAGCAGCAACCCCGAATGGTTGAAATCAGTAATAATCTAATCTAGTCGCCGCTGGTGTGGCGCAGCGGTAGAGCGTTCTACATACTTCTAACCCAAAGCTCACAATTATAAGTTATGTGAAGTTTGACTATACTGATCTTAATAAAATGATGCTGTCTGACTTTTACTCTCTAGGATAAGACTAAACTACAGGTAACAACAGTGGTGTGTGATGCTGGAGAACTGTTCGACCCTGACCAACTGAAAACCAACGGAAAGATTACAACGGTTTATTGTAATTTAGACAAAGACTTGACGACGAAATTAGCACCAATCATAAATTTCCACCACAAATTGTAAACTTGACAAAATATTAAACTAAACATAAAATGCCCGGCAAAAGCCGGCTGAGCGACAGATCAAACTGGATTAAACACCCCCAAAACAACCTTGCCCAAAGTTTGCAACCCAAAGTTCGCAACCCAACCGTTCCTGACGAAACTTACACCCACACTGCGACAAGCCAACCCAATATGGAGGATTACAATTATTAGCTATCCGAACCTACGAATTTAGACAAGAGCAGAGCGAAATGATTGAACGTTTGTCAAATGAAATGTCATCTTCACTTAGGCTTAGCAGCTCATGAATAATATATATCTTTCCTGCCGGTGCTAACTTCACATAATACCCCCTCTTTTGGCCCCGGGCGGCCTCGGACGGGACCACTAAGTTAAACAACTTGATAAAAAGGATGTTACTCACAGGTACCTTAGGTACTAGTAAAGATAAAACTTTGGTGAGAATTACGTTAAGATAAAAGTAAACAACTGCGGTGAACATACACCATACCACGGTTGAGCACACAACTTTTTTAACATGCTAACCGGCCAACGGTAAAACTACTCGTAACTGAATCGAGACATTTTTGACAAACTACTGCAAAAACTTACTTACCTACTTCAAAACCTACGTAAAAAGAAATTTTTAAATTCCCGCCCGCGGTCACCCAGGTACCAAAAGAGTAAGGAGCGCCGACAGGAAACAATAACAAAACAGAAACAACCCACTATTGTAAATATTGGAACTACGGTATATAACTATTACAAATATGTAAATGGAGATATGACAAGAAACTATTATGCATAAGATAAACAAAAAAAATTGTACATGAATTGTAGCAGCCGATATTGGAATGAAGTAGCAAAAACAATGCCAAACAAAGTACTAGATTAGTGAAACAAAGAAAGAAGAAAAAAATAGTGTCGTCAAGAAATTCTAATATTCGAGGAAAGAGCGAAGAAAATTTGAAATACGAAAGGAAACATAAACCGTGTAACCGTATTTAGTAGAAAAACAAACAGAAAAGAGATAGTGAAAAACTAACTATACCGACACCGACAGTTACAACGGATATACCGAGGTGGCGAGCGCCCGGACGAAAAAGAACAGAAGAAGTCGTCAATTGGACCCCAATTTTAAAATTTGGTCCCTACGGCTCCCTCCCAACAATCACAACCATTATACTAGAACCCGAAAGAAATACCAATCACCTAGACATTGATTAAACAACAAGACAAAAATCACAACAGTAGGGTGGTGGGACAGTGTCACAGGTGTGCAGAAGATGGGACACTTGCGGTTTACTCCCCAGCACCGCAGACGATGCAATTCCAGACCGTAGACTGTCACTGAGCCACAAGCCCGTCCAGCCGGACCCTACCAGATCGCACCGTACCAGGCCTCGAAGGGTCTCCTGTCAAAGTTCACCAAGTCCAACCCAACCAAACCAGGACCAAAGTCAAACGGGACTGGGACCAGGCACAAATTAATGGCCAAACAAGCCGTGCACCGCCTGGCCCAGCATCCCCATGGCGGCAGGTAGACCGGAAAAAGTTCACAAAGGCGAATAGGCCACCAGGCAATGGCAAGAGGCCCCCAAGCCTTCCCAAAGGCCGGAAACCGGCGACCAAGCCTGACCCAAAAGCCGACAAGATGGCAGACGGAAGCAGGCAAAATGAGCCTGCCCCACGGCAAAAAAAGCAGGAGAGCCACCAGTGCCAAACCGACCATGGCACCAGTCACCAAAGACAACGAAAGGACGCAAAACGCCCCCAACAGTCCAGAAGGCCAAACCAGGGAGACCAGCAAGCAAGGCTCCCAAAGATGGAACAGGCGAACAGTCAAGGCGTGCCCACCGACGCAGAAAAATGGCCGGAAAGCCGCAGGCAAAGCACTGGGCCGACCACCAACCCAGATGGAATCAAAGCAACGGGCGCAGGACGCCCAAAAAGTCCAAAGAAGAGGCCAAAAAGGCCCCCAAGCCATGGTGCCAATCCACATGGCTACCACACAGAAACATTGTACGGCCCCAAGTCAAAGCCGACGGCCAACCAGGGCCGAAACAATCCCCGGCCGTCCAGTCAAACAATCCCAAGACCAGGCCATGGTCAGAGCAGACAGTTCAAGAGGCCTGGCAGGCGGGGAACCCAGGAGGGATCCAGCACCAACAACTACCGACCAGTCACGGCGGTACCCGACCGCGCCAGAACCCGCGCCAAAGCAAATGGCCGGAAAAGCCGGCCCCCGAGTTCCAGGTGGAACCCCGTCTTGAAGGGGCGGATCAGTATATTCCCCAAGTTCACGCGGGTCCCCCGATCCATAACTGGGGCCTGCTCACAACACCTCTGTCGCAAAACTAAATCGTTATACTCGTCCGGGTAATCTAAATTTTGTAAAAATTCAAAAAACCGTTGAATATCTTGAAGCCGATCTTCTAAAGCACGAAAAAATTTAGGGTCAAGACCGTCACACTCCTCCAACATCTACCACATGACACGGTCGCCACATGTGAAGTTTGACTATACTAATCTTAATAAAATGATGCTGTCTGACTTTTACTCTCTAGGATAAGACTAAACTACAGGTAACAACAGTGGTGTGTGATGCTGGAGAACTGTTCGACCCTGACCAACTGAAAACCAACGGAAAGATTACAACGGTTTATTGTAATTTAGACAAAGACTTGACGACGAAATTAGCACAAATCATAAATTTCCACCACAAATCGTAAACTTGGCAAAATATTAAACTAAACATAAGATGCCCGGCAAAGGCCGGCTGAGCGACAGATCAAACTGGATTAAACACCCCAAAACAACTTTACCCAAAGCTCGAGCCCAAAGTTTGCAACCCAAAGTTCGCAACCCAACCGTTTCTGACGAAACTTACACCCACACTAACTTTCAACCCAACCAATATGGTGGACTACAACTATTAGCTATCCGGACCTACGAATTTAGACAAGAGCAGAGCGAAATGATTGAACGTTTGTCAAATGAAATGTCATCTTCACTTAGGCTTAGCAGCTCATGAATAATTTATATCTTTCCTGCCGGTGCTAACTTCACAGTTATTTCAGACTAGATTATTTTTAGATTTAGGAAAAACTTTTCACAATGCTTGTAATTCGTTACCAAAATTGGTTGTTAACAGTCCAAATTTTTATGTATTTAAAGAAGATTCCAAGATATATCTCAAAGGGTGCGCATTAGTAGTCAGGTAATGGCTCTGCCTGGCCTTTTTGCAGCACATTGCTATTAAATTCGGTATGCTTAATCATTTTTATCTTGTACATATGCAATTATTGCACTGTGTATTGTGCTGGCAATAAACTCAAAACTATAAAACTATAAAGCTCGGCAGTTCGATCCCCTTGACACTTTTCTTCAAATCTTCCAGTCCTGATTTCAACCTTTCACATTCGGCGACCGTACCGTGGCCTACCGCTCTGAGGAGATGAAGTCATTTGAGATGCCTTTGGAATTGCAGGTCTTTAGAAAGAAAATTGGTATGGTATGTATGGTGGTCCTCGTTGTGCTAAGGGTTTATATGGTTGATTATGGTAAATGGTTCTTGTTGAAGTAAAGGCTCCCGGCTTTGAAGAAGAGTGAAGTATAGGCCTACTATAGCCTCGGGTTAGGAGGCAGTCGGGGACCACATTTGTGCTTTGATTTGAGGACCCGACCTGCAATTCCTGGAAATTCGTGGCCGAATTTCAACTAGCTAGAGGTGAAGAAGCCCAGAAAGATTGAAATCAGCCTTATAATAAGCAATTTAATAATCTAGTCTCGCTGTCCGGTGGTGGGGCGCAAGTGGTTGAGCGTTCTACTCTTCCAAAGAGCAAACCAAAGCTCGGCGGATTGATCCCCGCCCTGGACACTTTTCTTCGTATCTTTCAGTCCTGATTTCGAATACCATGTTATCGAATAGCCAAACAGCCCGTCTCTGTCTTATCTCCTTTGGGTTTTGTGCGCCACGAAAACCAAAAACATGATTGATGAACTCTTGATGATTGTTTATCGAATTGGGATGATTTGGGTGTAGTACCAAATCCTGCTTTCCTTTCAACAGATTTCATTTAACTGCCAGGGGAAGTCCATTAAACTCTACAGAGACGTCTTGATATCTTCGTGACGCCTCATTTTTGTAAGACTTGTGCAGTGATGACAACATAACCGGTAGTTGATGTAGCTAGCTATATTCCGGCGCGGCTGACCATGTGTCATACATAGGATTGCAGGATTTAGGTGAACTAAGTTGAGATATGTAACTCAATTTTGAATAGTCTTTTCACTCTTTCAAGCCTCGGTTGTGCTTCGTATCAAAACATAGATGCAAAGAAAATGTAAATTCCAAACTAACATGGTTAGTTACTATATATTTGTTTTATATAATTGTTCAAAGTTATATGGTCGCTTCAGATTTGCTTCTGAGACACCTGCGCTTTGTCATAACAACCAACAGCTTATTAGATTTCTGTCTCGGAGGCTCTCTTTTACTAAGGCTCTTTTCATTTATATTTTATCATCCTCATTTTGCGCATTGAATTTAATTAAGTATTGATTTTAATTTCCGAATAGAAAACTCCTGCTGGCAGTGCGTTATTCGCGACCTGCAGTTACTGTATCTATGATTACGACGTTGCAAAAAAGGTAGGAGTTTTGTCCAATATAGAAGCTGCATGCTATGTTTTAATTTAGAGGTATCAGAACAGCACCTTTGGTCCTACTTCCTTCAATAATTGTCTGCAAGTAGCTTAACGAAATGCACTGCTGTTACGACGTTAGTCACAGCTGAAATTTGACTAAATCGTAAGCTATCGCGAAGGTTAACTGTTTTTCAGGTGTTGATACCTTAGTAGACCAAGACTACAATACATAATGACAGCGACTGCCGGCATATTCATGTATTATCAGCTTGAAACGCTCTGCACGCTTACCGGTGACCTCTCCCCAAGCCCCTCCCCCCCCCCGCAAAATGGGGGTGCGCTCGCTCGCTCTATGCTGGTGTGGTAAAGCTCGAAAGCTCGAAAACACAAGCACTGAGTGCGCGAGTTTTGTGTCTGTTTCGAGCTTGCAACACTCATAGCGAGCAAATTTGTTTGAAGTGATATGTCAAATTTACGGTGAGAATACGAATGAGTGCAAAGAGAGCCCTCAGTTTTGCTGCAATTATTAATCACACATGTTTAGTAATATATGCTTAGTGGCATACTTATATTTTGATCATGCATCACCTTTAGTTGGTTGCAATGACAGTGACCGCTTTATTGCATAATTATCAGCAGCTTCTTGGATTAGATTTTTCCTGCTTTCTTGAAGCCAGACCTAAGTCTATTAAAAGCCGAATAAATTAATAATTCATCTCATTAATGAAGTTTGTGAAACAAAATTGCTTCTGTTTTAGACGTGGGAAATCGTGACAGCAGTTATGAGCTGAGCGCATTGTCTTTCTCCATGCCGACCGACCTGAGAAAATAACGTAGCTTTCTGATATTTTTCTTCATGTCTAATTCCAATAATTTAACTCTCCCTGGTGCATCAAAGAAGGTCACCGCTAAAAAAGACCCGAACAGTTCCGACAGTGTAAGTGGGTTACTTTTATTGTTCAGTTGGTGTTGGAGTGATTTGCCTAAAACAATGATAGAATTTACTGACATTGCGGTAAGATAGAATCATTTTTGCTTTTAGCATATACAGTCCCATACTAACATTTTAATGCGGTCGGTAACTCTGTAGCACTGTAACCGCATAAATGTGCTTGGGAGGGGTTTAGGGGATTTTCAGCCCTCCCCAGACTTGGAGCTCACCCCCCGCCCCCAGCAAGGTCACTCAATTTCCCCCCAGAATCCTGATTCTCCGGCTTTTGGGCAAAACCAGAAAAATCCTCTTTACCCTCCTGCACATGCCTGGCCCTCAATCATCAAAGTTAAATGGCTGATCTTAGGGCTGTGACCGGGCCGTGAAGCGGGCCTGGGGCCTGGGCCGGGCCCGGTCCGGGGCCGGCCCCGGGCCGGCCCGGCCCCGATTTTATAGAGTGCGGCCCGGCCCGGGCCCGGCCCGTCTACCCTGCAAAGCCCGGCCCGCTTCAAGGCCCGTGGGGCCTGCCGGGCCGACGGGGCCAACCTGTCCTGCCGGGCCAGCGGGGCTTGCGGGGCCGCGGGGCCTTCGGGGCCGTCGGTTTCTTAAGCTGCGATTCATTTGTGCGTGTAATGTATGCACATACATGTACATATACATACACGTAGGTTAAGTTATATATGCATATTAATACACAATCAATATGTGAGCACATAGGTTTCAATGCAATGTTCGTGTTTACTTCCTTAAACATTGCGGCCAAAGGCTAAAGACTTATATATATACAAGCTCAATTGGGCACTGAATCGTTTTCTCACCCTGTTGAGAAATCAGCAACCAGCCATGTATATATACAACAGAAGCAAAACTTGCAAGATGGCCTTAAGGTGGTAGTACCACTACCGGGATTTTCTATGTAATTTTTCCATGGATGAAGCAATCTTGACAAAACATTGGATAAAGCAAAACTGGTTGACAAACTATCTTTGCGCAAAATCTTGGTGTCAGAGATCGCATAGTTGGCTAGCTACCATCGTGGCTTTGCGAATTCGTAAATGGTCAAAATTTTATTTAAGCTTCGTATATTAAATTTTACTGAACTACGTGAAAGAGCACAACAGGCGCTTTAAAATGATGTGCATTGTGCATATCTCTTCAGTACGTGGTTTCTATCAAAAGTTACAAGCGGTTGAAGCTGAATAGCTGACATATAGCTGATATAGCTAAATTACGTTGACCGTTTGCGCACTCAATGCAAAGCAAGAACAATTTATCCTAAAATTCAATCTATTGTGTTTTAACTGTTGTCGTTGTGTTACTTATGTGTATTATTTAACAGAAAACATATTGCAGCTGCTTGAGAGCATTGTAAATTCCCAAACCAAAGCAAACAATGAAACGTTGCGAATTCTTTGTTTTTGATTTTTTCGTCATTGCTTCAACCAAACTTGACCAAATTTTCCAAATATGTTTATATCTGCATACGCTCAGGCCGTTTTCTTTGTTTTTGGAAAAAAGCAGTAGTCGGCAAGATAAAGAATTTACAATATTTCAAAATGAGCTAAGAAATCGAAAATGCACTTTTCCGAAAAACTAAAAAAACGGCCTGAGCGTATGAACTAATAAAGCTTACATGGAAAATTTCAAACAAATCCATAAAGGAATGAAGGAGATATTTAAATTCAAAACTTTTAATACACTTCCTCTTGTGTAGACAGGAAGCCAGCCCCCACATCTTTGCAGGCAAGCGCATTCGATGCAAAACATGATAAAGAACAAAAGCGCCAAATTTCAAGCCGATTGATTAAGTATTTAGTTCACAGTATCTGTTCAAAGTCCACCCCGGTAGTGGTGCTACCACCTTAATGCTTACTACAGCTATCTTGTGGTCAAGCAATTTCAAAGCTTCCAGGATTTCAGCGACCCGTTGTTGTGGACTTGGAATAATTTTGGAAGTTCGTTCCAAGATAATTTGCGAAGTTTCATTCCTTCCCGGTTGTTTATTTGTTTTTACATCACCTGTTTGCGTTTCTTAATTTTTGGTAATGCTGCGAAATTAGGATTGTGACAGTGTGTAGATTAGTCTCTATGCATGACTGTTACTGTGGTTTTAGAAAAACCGCTCAAAGTCGAGGAATTTCAATTCATACAATACCTGGTTAGCGCACATCACAGCTCGGGCCGCTAACAGGCCCGGGTCGGCGGGTTCAGGCCGTGTAGCGGGTACCGAACCCGGACCGGGTCGTGGAACCGTAAAACGGACTCCCGGGCCGGGCCGTGAAAAGAGCTCCGGAAAGGGGCGGGGCCGTGAAGCGGGCTCCGGGCCCGGGCCGGGCCGTGAAGCGGGCCGCGGGCCCGGGCCGGGCCGGGGCCTTGATGCGGGCCCGGGGCTTGGGGCCGGGCCCGGGCCGGGTCAGGCCCGGCCCCGGCCCGGCCCGGCAAGCTAGGTCGGCCCGGGCCCGGGCCCGGCCCGGCAAAATCCTTAACGGCACAGCCCTAGCTGATCCCCACTGCAAATTGGACCCCAGTGACCCCCACCGCAAATTGGTACCTACCCATTCGAAACGGGGCTACGTTCACTCGTTCTATGCTTGTGTGCTCGAAAACACAAGCACTTTGTGTCTGTTTAGAGCTTTAGAACACATAAATAGCGGCCAAATTTTATTGAAGTGAAGGGTTCAATTTGAGGTGGGGGTCAGCCGTTAGTGTGCAGAGGATGTGTCACGCTTATAATACATAGAGTATGACGGCTGTCACACTCTTATGTATTACGTATACTTGTTGTAAGTAATTTATGCTTGCATCAAGATGTATATCAAGTGTGATGTATTTTAGTGCTAATTTTGTAATAAAGGAGTGTAATTCATGGTAATCAGTATTTATTAAAATTCCTCTGACTTTAAGCTGATACCCACTTCCATTCCAACTAGGAAAGCAATCTAAAAAGACAGGTGGAGATCAGTGGTCTTTCCCATTATCACCCCACACAGCTCTGAAGAACTACTAAAGAAGCACAATTTGACTGATTGAGTTGATATTTGTTGGAGGTAGGTTTTCGGACATGGTAATTTAAAAAATGCAGAAATTTTAAAATTTTAAAAAGGTTTTAAAAATTTTAAAATTTTAGTTTTAGTTAGGGAACCGTTCCAAGTTCCAAGGGGAACCGAAAAATTTTTTGAAAAAATTTTGCTAAAAACTTTCTTACGGGGGTTTTCTGGGGTGCTGATCACGAATCTGAAATCGGTTTTTAAATTCAGCTTTTCGTTAGCTCAGGATAAGCTTACATCTTAAGCTTAAAACTTTAGCTTATATTAAGCTACCGAAAAGCTGAATCGAAAAGCTGATTTCAGATTCGTGATCAGCGCCCCATAAAACCCCTGTCAGCAAGTTCTCAGCAAAATGTTTTTAAAAATCGGTTCCCCTTGGTCACCTTACCAAACTAAAATTTTAAAAATGTTAACATTTTTGCATTTTTGAAATCAGCAGGTCCGAAAACCTATCGCCACCAAATTCCAACTCAATCAATCAAATTGTGCTTCTTCGGTACTTCTTCAGAGCTGTGGGGGGGATAATGGGAAAGACCCGATATCATCCCATCATTTGAATTAACCTGGCCGGCTCTAGAGCGATTGGACCACTAAATGTAAACAAACTTTTCTTACTTTCCATGCAGAATTTTAATACAGAATCATTGTCTCTTGTCTAAATCGCATATCTTTTTGTTCAAGGTTTATCCTGTGATACGTAAATATACAAACAACCAGCATTTGAGTACAACAAGCTTTTTGAGCTTCAGCAATGCCAGCATCCAAGGAACGTCCGCCGCACCTCCACATAAATCTGCGGCAAAAAGAGACTCCAATAAACTCCCAAAAGCAAAGCTTGAACAGGGATTGTCTTCATTAAGGTAATTCGTAAATACATCTTGGCTGATCCTGTAACTTATTGTTGATTACATTAGTTGTTACTACCAAAGCCTTTACAAATTTCGGTTTAATAAAGTATTAAGGTATTAGAATACTAGAAATAAGTATTAAAATAGTTAACTATTAAACCATATTTAAATTAACCATTAACCGCACATTTTTAAATTTATCTGTTTCTGCCTGTTTCAGTTTAATTTCAAGTGTAGATCCGATCTCTGCCGATTCATGTTGCGCCTGCTTTACAGCGCTATCAGCCGCCATTACGATGGGCTGGATACAGATAACCTATTGTTCAGCCACAGTTGCTATTTTGATGACAGCAACGGTTCTTCGTAGCTCTAATGGAAACAGTTACAATAATCTCAACTGCGCCATGATTGTTGGAGCTATCAATGAAACATTTGGCTTGGGATTTGCAATTCTATTGCTTCAAGGATTGCGCTTAAAGCGCCCAAAATGGATGCTTAGCTTTATACTATTTCATGTTGTTACGGGTTTAGCGATTTTGGGAACTTTGGCGGGTATTTGCTTTACATGTTTGGAGCATGCTAAAATCTTTATTGTGGCGGGTTTTGCAACTGTTTGCTTTAAGATATGTACTATATGGGCAGTTTTGCCGTGCTACATGTGGATAAAAGCGCATGCAAGCGCAGCTGAATGCGCTTGAACTACTGCTTTTGTATCATAAAATTACAGCTCTGCACAAATTATTTATCCAAGCTAAAGCAATCTGTTTTTCTTGTTCGAGCTTATATTATCTCATTTCAAATAAAGAACTTGTATAGAAGGTACGAACTCATTAGTTTTATTCCAAATTATTACGAACAAATTAATCATGTCAATTTCTAATTGTCTCGACTTTACAGAAAAGGAAAAGCAAATAGTAGCTTTCTAATAAATGTGATAAATCAGGCAGCAATTAAAGCACAGAAAGTAGTGAGACCAGGAAGAGTACGACAGTGAAAGATTGAACGATTGAATTAACTGAGTTATTAGAATCCTGCAGGCCAGCCGATTCTCGTTCCTCCACTGAGCTTTCTTCCGATGAAAGTTCATCACAAACACAGAGTTTGGCTTTCGGACAATCCCCTCGCCACCATTTTCGCTTCAGTTCCGCAATTATTCCCTCGTCCTTCAAGATCTGAATCAGACGGTTGAACTCGCTCACCTGAGAGCTCCCGGGTGGAAAGGCGAATCCGTACTCAACGATGTTCAACTCGTGTCCGATTGCGATCAAATTGCACTGAACGCCAACCTCATATTCGATCATGGCACCTTCGCCAAGAAAAATAAAATTTTTATCGGTCGCGGCTCGATGCAGCCCTTCACTGACAGTATTCGGCAAATTGGCATAGTTTTTTGTCATTTCAGAAAACATAGCTGTGGCAATTTTGGACTTTGAATTTTGAAAAAAGCTGAACGTGCTGCCAGCTTTAATGGTACCATAGGTAAATTCTGGTTTGCCAAGCAGTCCACTGACATGATTGAATGGTAATGGGTCTCCTTTCTTTGGTCGTTGAGCTGCCATAACAATACCCGTTGCCATGTAAGGTAGGGTAAAGTCGACAACTCTGCTTCGACCGGTGGTAATACTAAGAGGAGCAATCGCAACATCGGCAGTATGAAATATGACCTCTCCTATCAACCCATTCCAGCGCCCATATTTGTTCACGCTACCGTACATATCGTCGGCCACTTCATAGATTTTATACTGGGAAATTTAAACGATCAGCGATTTTCTTCAAAATGTCGATTAAAAAGCCATAATATTCGGTTCCGTTTCGGATTAGGAAAGGTGGTTGAACGATGGTCCCCACCTTAAGGTGAACTCCATTCAGAACTGACTCATCTATGTAGCTTTGATTAGCTAAATTTAGTAATGCAAAAAATAAAACCAACAATAGCATTGTTGCGTAGAATGTGAGTAGGGAAGGAAAAACTGAAACTTAAGGAAAACGTCAAATTTTGAAGCATCAGAGTTCCAACAGCATTCGCCAGGCTTTGATAATCGACAGCTGCTTTTGCGCAATTCTGGCAGCAACAGCGAAGCAATTTTGTTTATCTAACATACTTATGAGACAATTTTTGCATTTTTGATGCTTTTGGAAATTTGTTATCTGTGTCTTAGAAAATGTACTTTGTCTGTTATAACATATCAAAAGGATTAAGAGTGTATCCACGACTACAGGAAGGGTATAGTTTACCGGAAAAGACATGTGCAGGGACAAATTTGGGGAAAGGATGAGGGTGATCCCAAGAAACCAGGGGCCATTTTCAGAAAACTTGAAACTTGCAACTTGCTTGTGCAAGTTACAAGTCAGGTGTTTCATAAACCCTCAACTGGTACTTTCGTACTTGGACTTGAACTTTGTTACAAGTTGTACTTAAACACTTGCGGTCAAAATCTGTTTCATAAAAGTAGTCAGGTTGTGCCTTGCAACTTGCACTTGCGGTGCACGTAGCTGAGTGAATTTTCACTGAATAACTGAAACAAAAATTACTATAATTCATCAAATTTAAATATTTTTTGGAAAAATTACATGACGAGAATCTTTTTAATATTGACGTAACGTACTGTGAAATTCAAACATTTTATTTCATTTTTTTAAATTTATATGAATTTTTAATCATTTTTGGCTTAAAAGTCAGCTACTTGCAAACTTGCACTTGAACTTGCGCTTACAAGTTCGCAAGTCTGGCAACTTGCTTAGCTAATTTCCGCAAAACACTGACAACTTGCAGTTCAAGTGCAAGTTCAAGTGTAAGCTCAAGTTGCAAGCTTTTATGAAATTGGCCCCAGATCTTCCGGTTTTGTCCAAAAACAATGTGAAACTAAAGAAGGATAGTAGAAACCCCACAACCTACTCTACACTAGAGATGAGGATTTTAGCGCCAGCCGAGCCCAGCCGAGCCGGAGAATAGAACCTCCCAGCCGAGCCGAGCAACCTAAAATTTTAATTCGACCAAATTTCCTGTCATATATCCGCACTTCTTCCAACAAAATGGCCAACAAATTCAGTGAAGCCTGTTTAGTCTAGCTTGGTTTATTTTTCAACTTTGCGGCCTAATTTTAAATTTTCTTTATCTTTCCTGATATCCTTCCAAGCGGAGTTTTTCTTAATGTTTGGCTGTCCTAGAAGTCAACTTGTATATTGTGTATTGTATTATATATATTATTAGTAAGAAAGACTTTTGACTTATTTCACATTCCTACGTGTCAGTTTTGGTTATATAAAAAATCTAAATGTAAAATCTATTATTCTGTGTTTCTGGGTATTTGCAGTAATTTTATTTCGTCAGATTCAGATAGCAAAAAGGTTATAACTGCTTCTGGTATTCGAGAAATGTTAAAATAAAAATAAATCTTAACTATATATAATTATACTTGACTTACAACTTCGTTTAGATCGACGGGGAGCAATTTAGAGGTGTTAACATACCTAAGACGAGCCGAGCCGACCTCATTTTCTCGTGAGCCGAGCCGAGCCGAGCCGGAAAAGTCAGGCTCTTCCTCAGCTTTACTCTACACTAGACGATACCAACACTTTCTTCCTTTTTCCAAAAACTACATGACTCCATCTTGAGAGACTAGTTGATTACCTAAGTTAGAATTTGCTTTATCGTTTGCTTTGAACCTCCACGAAAATATATGAAACTCAAGGAATATTTCACAAATTACCCCTCTTTGCCGCGGTCGCCCTAATTGGTGCTGAGCCCGCTTTTCCCAGGCCTCCTGCCCACGGCTAATAGTCCTCGTAAAGCGCCTCATGTGTGGATAACAGCGGATCGGAGGAGAAACTCTCGAAATTGCAGGAAAAACAACGGTGTACGCCCAAAACTCAGGATCAAATTCGGAAAACAAGCAATTTCGATCTAAAGCAGCCGGTTGACGCTCATAAATAAGCCCCGGAATGGAGCCCCCGGAGTCAATTCTTTCAAGTGCTGGATATGTTTCTCAACAATACTGGTACTGAGGGCAAAGGGAGGGTCTATCCCACGCAGATGTTGATCCCAAGATTTCCAAGTGGAAACAAAATAGGGATTCAAATTTTGAGGTTCCGTCTTTTAAGCCCGAAAATCAGGGAGATAGGCTATCTGCCACTGATGTTACGAATACGTCCTAAAGGGGACAACGATTGGCGATTGGGCACCATCGACCACACCATCGGCCAGTATGGCAGATCCACCCACTGCTGACCCCGATAAGGACGAATTACATAGACTTGATCCTGTGAGAACAACCCAGGATCGAAACAGCCCATATTAATTACCTCCAAAGAGGGATTGTAATCACGACGAGACATGAAAATAGCTGTCTGTCTATCTGTTCTCGGCCACTCTGCCCGTAGGCAACATGGGGGGTCATTCTCGGCAGGTTTAATACTTAGCGGATATCAAATAACTCAAAGGGCCCATCATTTACTTCACCTAAATAGTGGGAATCCCAATCGACACGAATAGTACCCCTGGGGGATCAGAAGAAAATGGGTTCGAAAAAACAATTTTGAGATTATCCTCATGCAGAAAGTCACTCGGAGGCAACACAATAACCGGAGTTTCGGGAACCTCCTCCAAATTGGGCATCCGAATTTTCTGAATTTCAATGGGCAATGGCTTAGCAGCAGCATGGCTTAGCTGCTAGAAGTTTCCGAATAGGGCCCCTGATCGGGACACGCGGAGGAAGCTGAGGTCCAGGAAAATCAGGATTTTCCACGTCCACGATCTCTACGGCAGCAGCAGCCCCCGGCAGCCCGGAAGTATCCACACCAGCCACGGCATCCGGAGCCGCGACGGGAGAGAGCTTCCGGATAGTCTCGCCTCACTGCTCCACGAAAATAACTGCAAAGAGCATGGACATGTCCACATTCTGCGTGCGCATCATACCCCAAACAAACTCCTGAGCGTTTCTCCTGAGGGCCTGTCCCTAGGACCTCCACGGCCACTGTGCCATCTAAGTCCAACTGTCGAATCTTTTCGGCCTGAGCAGTAGATTCGATCGGTGGGAGCTGAGCCCAAATTTTGTCGGCAAAGTAGAGGCGGTGGGCACAGGCCAATCGCACCTACCGAGAAACAATCGTGGACTGATAATAGATATCCGCTGGGAATCGTTGCTCATAATGTCGTCTAGCGTATTCAATTTCTTGCTGGCGTCCGGATCCACCGCAGGCATGGGCGCATCGGCATCGGAGGTTCGGATAGAGTCCGCCACAGCTGCAAAAGATGTCTTAGTGGTCACCACAGGCTGCTTTTGTTTACCTGCCACATCAGCCCGGGGTGGAGGAAACCGACTCGGAGACAGTTCCACCTTTTCCAGCGCACGAGGCTCGGGGTTTGGAGGAGGCATCACTGTGGGTGGAGGAAGATCCAGCTGCCTGTAGAAACCCAATGTTGTATTCATAAAATCAATGACTCGAAGTCGTTGCGACGGCAGCGGAGTCGAAGCCGCTGACGGACCCGGAAGGGCAGCCGGTCCAGCCGTAGGAACCGGTCCCAGGGGGCCAGGGTCCACCTCCGGTCCCTCCACAGAAGGCAGCTCCCCCGACCCGCTGATCCTTTGAACTCCATTGTAGCGTATTCAAAAAGTGAGTAACATTAAATAGACTTCAAAAAGAGAGTAACAATATATGTTCGCTTGAGCTAGTTTTTATTCGGAGCTTGAGTTTGAAAAAGATTCTATTGGTACGATCAGCCGATGTAATAGCTTTTACTGAACCTCCTGCAGTATGTGTATCGATTAAACCGTTTGTGAAAAGTGTTATATTTTGTTGCATCGGCCAACTTTGCATGTTGGGGGCCTCTTATTGGGCTTGGTCGATTCTCTGTTTGCCAATTGTCCTTTTTTCTGTCTGCTTGTTCCTTTTCCATTTCCATAGCTCCTTTTCCATCTGTGGAATGAACTAATTAAGAACTAATTAAGAGTATGGAATTCCCGGAAACTGAAGATTGTCAACTAACTTCAATTCGAAAAGGGCGTAAGTGGAGTATGAAAACTACTATAGTTCATAACTGGATATTGTTTATGCCGAACATTGGGGTCAGAGAACTCAGGGGTTTAGGTATTCCCATTAAGAATATTGAAATGAATGCAAATCAAAATAATTTTGAACAACCCCTAAACATTATTCCCTGTCCGGTGTCCGCCACCCTCCCGGCTGTCGTGCATGAATAATGAAGACATTCCAGAGTGGTTTGATTTTTATGACAGATTTTCCAATGCTCAACTGTGGGGGGCGCAGGATAAAATTAGAATTTTGCCTTCGTTTTCTGAGGGTATGGCAGCTCGCATGTTTAATAGTTTATCTGATGAGCAAAAGCAAACCTGTGAAACTGTTAAACGGGCGTTTTTAGTGCAGTTATCCCCTCCAAACGAGTATGCTTGAACAGGTGTGAGTTTAGAGAATGTATGCAAACCAGTGATGAGTCTGTTTTTTGTTTTGTGGATAAACTTGAGCGTATGTTGGATGTTGCACGTCCAAATTTGACAGCCGAAGCTCGTGAAAAAGAAATGATACTATTATTGCAAAATCAGAGTTTACCGCATAATCGCAAAGTGTTGTTAAGGAAAAATCCCCTACGTTTCGAGTTTGCCTGTATTTGGTCTACCAATAGCTGCCAAATCTTTCATTCTTTTGAAGTTCTTTCTTTCACTCTTATGTGGGCATCTGAATGGCGCACCGCACGGTGTTGTTCGGTTTAGGTCCGCTCATACGGAGTTGGAAATGGGACTTTACTTTCTTTACTCGAATTACGGTACCATTCCCGTTATCTTGAAATTTTATCAGGCGCTAAAATTATTTTCAGGGGGATGATGTTAAAAACCTACTTTACTAACTGTAAAGGTAAAAAAGAGGTAAGTGACCCCTGGAGAGAACTCCAACCTACAGAAGGTTATAGGTTTACTAACTGTAATCCACCCCCAAATTACTCTACTTGTGCTCATTGAATGATCAATCTATTCATCTCGAACAGAAACCATTTAGCTACAGTCACTAGCTTATATGCACAATAGATCAATATTGTTGTGATTTCGCTAGAGTGTGGTCGGGCCGATTGGCCATTTACTGTATTTCTGCCGTCCATTATATTTGCCTTATTAAAAGCTTCGTAAGTTCTTCAATAAATACAATGTCTTCCCTTTATCTTTATTAGGGCATCTTAGTTAGGTTTATCTCTTTTATACGAGCTAGTTGCATACTAGTTAGGACCTAGTAGAACCTGCTATCGTTTCGCCACCTAGTTGCCGGTTTAGTAACCGGACAGTAAACCGGTGATTAACACTTGTATTTATTTCTTTATTTCCTATCTGCTTATTTAAGGGGGGGGTGTCCATGTTTGGCCAATTATTCGACCATCTCCGACTTCGCTCATTTTCATATATAATGATGTTTGAGTGGGATATTTTAACGAGTTTGAAAATTAAACTCGTATCTCTCAGGGTTGCTGAGATAATTCAAGTTAAAGCAGGGAGTCTGCATGTGTTGAACATAGGAAACTGAAAAAGTGGTGATTTTATTCTTGCGCCAAAATAATCTCTCGACGAACAAGTTTAATCATTCATAATTTTGTATTTATAATGTAGCTATGATCATAAACTGCGGTGCGCTGGAAGTAGAATTTTGATAGGCCCCTAAAATTTAAAAATTTTTTATTTTATCGCAAACAGTGAAAAATCGTAAACAACGATAGAAATCGTAAAAACAGTAAAAACGTAAAACGCTTCTTGCAGCTGGGATGGAGTCTTCCCAAACAATTGTAATATACTCTAATTCAAAGGCCTAAATAAAACTTTTTAACTCCAGGGTTCCGTAGTATTTGAATTGACTACCAGCGGTTCCATTGTATCTCTCTCCAGTTTCGAGATTTTTTGGTGAAAGAATGGGCATTTTTAGCAAAGGTTTTAAAGTGTCTGTTCTTTTCGAAAATTTTGCTACATTACGACAATAGTATGGCCCTAAACTGCCTATTTTGTATTGATACTTGACATTCGTGCATTCTGATCTATTTGCAGCATGAATTATGTTGACAGCTACGTTCAGTACTTCTCAGCGTGCCAAAAGGGACCCTCGAAATCCAAATTTCACAAAACAGCTAATTTTTCAAAATATGGCATATTATACACCAATGGAAAGCTCTCGCTGCAGGGATAAATTCTTCCCATCGAACAATGCTGGGGTGGAATAGTCATCATAGAACATAGAACATGGGGTCGGAAATGCTTCACTAACAGTAGCACTCTAACATCAGACTGGTTTACTCTAACGCAGACAAGCCCACTAAAGCGACGCGAATAACAGACAGAAGACAGATACTAATTTGCATACACAACAGTCACTCAATAGTCAATTAGTCAAAGCACGTGACAAGCACACTGCTACACCTCCCCCCTACGAGGGGACTGGTCCCTCAGTCCAACAAGAATCAAAGTAAGAAACTCAGAGAAAAACAATAAGGTAATACAAAAACAACAAACAAAGTAAACAGCAAAACAAACATATTAGTAATAGTCAAAAACAAAACTCAACGCAAATCACCCAGTCGAATACCAGAGTTCAAATTCAAAGTTGAGGGCTTGGGCAATAGTGAATGTCTCTTCAAAATTGGCAATTCTTTGGCAGGAAGTTCTTCCAACCAGTACGGGGTAGGATGGAGCTTGTACGGGAACGCGCCAAGCGATGGGACCACATCATACCAGACATCGATGAGCTCTCACAGCCCACGATGACAAAGATGGAATCGATCGTCTTCCAAATACATAGGATCAATATCACCGGTGCGATTACTCTGAAATGGAGAGTAATCAGCAGGATCCACGACGAAAACGGAAGGAAATTGAGAAAGGCGGTCCTTCATGAACTGGTTAAAACGAATAACTCGACGGACGCGGCGAGTTGCATATGGCAACGAAACCAAGAAGATCTGATTGGGATGATTGCGGATTGACCTTTTCAAAACGTCCCATTGGTCCAACCAGAAGCCATATTTTCGTTTGGCTACATTCACACCGCACAGAAAGATGACGTACTGGTACGATGACAAGTGGAATCCCTTTTTAGCCGCCTTATTCAAAATCCGGGAAGGATACCCACCGCTGACAGAGACGATATTACCAGCCGCGATGTCCACGAGAAACTTGCCCTGGCTATCAGCCAAAAGCAATACAGATGCCCAGGGTTTCCGGGTCTTCAGGATCCGCTGGTCAAAAAGTTCATTGGCCGTATACTCCGTACTCAATTTATCCTGACGCAGTTCGGAAAGGATCAACTCCAAAAGCACGCCATATCGATTTTGACCAGGAAGGTCGTCGAGATTCGTGGAGGTGCAAACTTTCGCTTCCCGAAGTCCACACCCCCAATAATAATCGGTTTGCCCAACACAAAGAAATCGGACATCGGTGTGGCTCCGAAACTGCTTCATTGAGGAGCTGATCTCTACCTCGTCCATAAAGAGATGAAGGATCAATGATTTATAGACTTCTGCAGCGATGCTGTACCATCGGGCAATTGGTTTGAATCCCAACTCAGCAATGCGGGTCTGCAGTTGGTATGGCTTCGTATGTGCGAATTCCCACAACACGCGATCGGCCAGATCTCGATAGCCATGCTGACGGACGCACGTGTACCAAAACGCATGCTCGATAGATGTAAACCGCCGACCGCAAAGCTCGAATCGTCGAGGAAAAGATCGATGCAGGGGATGATTCTGACTGACGTATTCCAGGATCTGAAACATCACAAAAATATTTTCTTAGAACGATCTTTCGCTTTTCGGCTTAAGTGGGATCGGGACTTGACCAGGTTTTCCCCGCTGATATTTTTTCGGTCGAAGTAAGGTTTTATTCGGTTGAAATGGACTGATTGAGCCCCTTTTTCCATTTGAACAGTAACATTAGGCAAATCAACTTCGCTAATTTGATAAGGGCCATGCCAGTAGAAAGTAAATTTTGCAGACTTGCCGACTCCCACTACAGGAGTATACACAAGGACACTCTGTCCTCTCTGATAGGTATGTGGCAAGTGTACCTTCTTATCGTGCTGCGTTTTCTGGTCAATTTGAGCTTTTTTAATTTCCGCTGCCTCTCTAGCTTTGTAGGCTCTATAGGTGACCATCTGGGCATAGTCAGTGGTGTCTATGAACTTCTGCCTCGGAGGTTGTAGTCCGAGGTTGACCGGCAATCGGGGTTGACGACCGAACGTCAGCATAAACGGAGTTTCCTTGGTACTGGAATGTTTAGAAGTGTTGTATGCGAACACTAATGCGGGTATGTATTCATCCCAGTCATTATGAGCTTCATCTGTGTACATCTTCACCATTCTTTCAAAGGTCCTATTCCATCTTTCCACTAAGCCTTGGGACTGCGGATGATAAGCTGTTGACGCTGTTTTGCTTGTTCCACACAATTTCAAGATTTCCTTGAGTTGATTGGCCTCTAGATTAGAGCCACGGTCACTCCGCATAATATCTACGACGCAATTGTCAGGTACTACTAATCTGTAAGTGAGCGGGTCGGAGGAGTCGATCTTGCAATGTCAGGTACTACTAATCTGTAAGTGAGCGGGTCGGAGGAGTCGATCTTGCAAAGGACTCCGTTATCCATTAGAAAAGTATCCGCTTTCCTTAGCATATCTTTATTTAATTTATCTATTTCTCCTGTTTCCAAAAACATGATGAGAGGCTTCCACTCGGAATTCAGTTGCTGTTTCCGTAAATCTAGCGTTTGCAGCTCATCTGGCTCATCTTCTTCTACCGAACCGACCTGCACAGCCTTATCTTGGGTTCCATCCAGGTGTAGCCTAGATACGAAGTCTGCATTCAAGTGTTTTGAGCCCTTTTTGTATTCAATAGTAAATGTGTATTCCCGCAGGCTCATATACCATCTTGCAGCTTTATTAGTACTATACCTTCCATCCATTATGTATTTCAATGGCTAATGGTCAGTTACCAATGTGAAGAAGTGACCATAGAGATACGGTCTGAAATGTTTCACAGCTGACACAATTCCAAGTGCTTCTCGTTCCGTTGTGGAATACCGTCTCTCTGCTAAGTTCAGAGAGCGGCTATAATAAGCTATTGGATGTTCCTGACTACCGTGCTTCTGGGAGAGGACAGCACCAATCCCGAACGCACTGGCGTCTGTTTGTACAATAAAGGATTTCCGAAAATCGGGATAAACCAGCAGTGGTGGCTCTGTCAGATGCTGAATAATGCAGTCGAATGCGCTCTGACATTTTTCCGTCCATTGGAACCTTGTTCCTTTTCGCAGCAATGCTGTGAGCGGTGTTGCTATTTCCGCATAATTCCGAATAAACTTTCGGTAGTAGCCACTCTTACCGAGAAAATGCTGCAGTTGTTTTACTGTTCTGGGAATGGAACAACTCTGAATAGCTTCCACCAATTCGGGATTAGGCCTGACCCCATTGGCTGTAATAACGTGGCCGAGATAATCGACAGAGTCCCTTGCAAAGGAACACTTACTGATTTTCAGCTTCAGCCTGTGTTCTTGAAGCTTGTCAAAGGGCCTTTTCAAGTGAACGATTGTCTCCAGTATCGATGGTATGTTCTGTAGTACTGGTTCGGGTTAAGTCCCTGTTATTCATGGCAAACAGTGACCGGGGACCAGTCCCCTCGTAGGGGGGAGGTGTAGCAGTGTGCTTGTCACGTGTTTTGACTAATTGACTATTGAGTGATTGTTGCGTATGCAAATTAGTATCTGTCTGCTGTCTGTTATTCACGTCACTTTAGTGGGCTTGTCTGCGTTAGAGTAAACCAGTCTGATGTTAGAGTGCTACTGTTAGTCATATATAGTTTAGTTTCTATGCGTATACGAAGTGTAAAGGTTTAAACTAGCTTTGCAACCAAAGACATACTGTTCTGAAAAGTTTTAAAACACTTACACAATACTGAATCAAATTTAATTTAAAGTTGATTAAAGCTTTTATATTAAGCTTTTACTAAACTAAAATTTTAAATTTAAAAATTTTTTTAATTATAAATTTTTTAATTTTTGAATTCATCAGCTTCCAGTATCAGTATGCACCCACACCCTCTTAAACAGTCTTCAGTGAAATGTGAAAGTCTTTGTCTGTATCAGAGTTCTCTAGAGAGAACTGAAATATCACATTTACCTAGTAAGCGCTAGGGAATTATGATATTTGTCTGATTTACGTTTTTGCATACTTACGACATATATAGTTTAGTTTCTATGCGTATACGAAGTGTAAAGGTTTAAACTAGCTTTGCAACCAAAGACATACTGTTCTGAAAAGTTTTAAAACACTTACACAATACTGATTCAAATTTAATTTAAAGTTGTAATTATTTTTTTTGTGATTAGCGATAATATCGGGAATACTTAATGTGCGAAAACGAAAATTTTATAACTTGCTTGTTGGAGGACGGAATGAGGCTCCAGGGCTAGTTCCAAAAATAGCGTTCCTGTCCCGGCACAGCCATCATTTTTATGAATCTGAATCTGAATATTATGAATATAAATAGATGCTAGGACATATGAGTCACGACTACTGACTACCAATTTGAAACTGATCCAGTTTGAGAGTTCCTTTTCTGCCCGCGCTGGACAATGCTTAGTTCACCAGCTGGCGGAAATAGGCACTCCGCTTACTTTTCATTAAGTGAAACAGTGAATGAAAAGTGGTTTTCAAACGTTGAAGTTTCATGTTTCCGTCTGCCTCAAGTGTTCTTATTCTAAGTCCAATCTTCCAGGTCTTTTAGGTGACAGGCACGTAATGCAATTGATACATATTTAATGTGTCGCAAGAAAAGGATACATAATGACTATAGTTGCTGGATAATGTTTCCTATGACACCAGTTTTATTCAGTGCTCCAGAGCCCGTGTATTAGCATGAATTCTTGTCAGTGCTTATTGCCCGTTGTGGGTATGCCACTGCATCCTCCACTAATTAATAACTGCCGCTACAGTCCTTACAGAGAGGGAATCTGTCAAAGCTTGCCCGGAGCTAGTGTTGAATTATTTCAACTTATAGCGAACACATTATCACTGGATTATCGTTTAGTCATTCCTTCCCACCTTATCTATGGCCAATTATCTAATGGTACATGGGATGGGATAGCTGGCGACCTCTTTAACGGAAGGTTGGATATTTTAATTCCAACCATGCGCCAAACCCACACAAGGTTGACGCACTTGGATTTTGATTATCCACCATACATGTGGCCTCAAAACGGCTTCGCGTTGGTACATTCGTTTCGATCACAGAAGGAAATTTACAAATTAACTGAACCTTTTACCCATTCAGCGTGGCTTTTTGTAACAGTGGAGTATTTAGTGTTTGTAGCCATACTGATGACAGTGCGCTATAAAGCCAGCAATAGCCGCTCTGGGTTCACCAAGATCCTGATTGATACAATTTTTCGACTGCAATTTAGCAATAAAAGTATGTTACGTTTAACTAATTCAGTTGGTAAGATCATAACGACTACATGGGTTATTAGTATTGTCGTATTCACCCAGATGCACAAGTCAGCTTTAGTTCAAACTTTGACCCCTGAAGGCTCCATACCGTTCAAATCTTTTCAAGAACTTCGAGATCTTTTGACTAAAGGGGACTATAAACTCTTGGTTGGATCTTTATCCAATTCAATTTATGAACAACTGTCCATAAATAATCCATCGCAGTCACAAACTGGGGCTCATGAACCTGATCAGTTTCTAGACTCAATTGTTGGTCATGATGACTGGGAGAAAATTAGAAACGAACTGCTGAGTCAATCTGGCGAAGTTCATTTGGTTCTCCGGTCAACGGCTGTTCACTACGCCACTATTTATAGTAAACTCCTCTATGCAATTGAGCTTCACGAAACGGTTACATCCCACACAAAGTTTTATCTTTTCCAAAACTGTTAGAAATTGCAGTTGGAGAAGCTCTTTCAGGAAAAACCACAATGAAAGCACAGGACTCGGGGATAATAGAGTATTTGTCCCGAAAATATAGACTAGACAAATGTATGTGAAAATATTATCTCCTTTTGACATTCGTCGTGTCACCAAACAAGGGTTATCTCAGCATGTTGTGTGTAGCAGTTATGGTGATGTTGGCTTCTATATGTAGTCTATATTTGTTAACTATGGTCTTGGAAGAACTTGTGAGATAAATAATTTTGAAAAACTTTGTGATTAATAATCAGTGGGGAAAGTCGCAGTATTTATGCCATTAAATATATTCGGAGCTGCTTTGTGTCTTACACAACAATCAAAACCAATTTACTGAGATATAGAATAGAACTGATGGAATGGGTTGATTTCTAGTAATATGGTATTAGTATCTTTTATCTTGTAACGCTTAGCAATTGGAAACCGAATGTTTCACAATTGGTGATCTGTTTTATAAAAACAAAAAGTTTGACTGTAGAGTTTCGAAATATTAATTTATATAAATACTTTCTGTAGCTAGCGCATTTTTAATTTTATATATCCAATTCTATAGCCGTCTATATTCAAGTCTGAGTATTTGAGCAGACTGGCAGAAAGAAGCTCTCCGAAATGTCCCAAAGGTCCAGAATGGGAATAATTAAAAGGTCCCAAATGCCCGAGAGGCGAGGCAGGCCCGACTCAGGACGGCCTCCAACTGTTTGGGCCTAGGAAAGCGGGCTCGGCCCAAAGCCCGATTCAAGGCCGGAGCATAACTCTACTCTCATACAGTTGTTTTTCTCATAGTGGCCTTGGTGTTTGGCCATCAAATCAGCAATACAGTAAACTGATCCTGCAACAAGCGTTGTGACATATTTCGCGGCGGGCGAAATCTGACTAAACGATGACGCATGGAAATTTAGTTAGATCTTCAGTGTTGGATATCAGTGCTGTATGTTGTTAACAAAACAAAACACAATCAAAACGCTATACTGCGGTTGTTTCTTAGCGCTTTGGTGTTTAAGTACTGACATTCATTTTGTAATGTATTGTCGTGTGGTAAGGTTTACTTTTACCAGATTAATACAATCAATGGCAAACAGTATTATTTAGCTGTCTACAGAAATTCGCAAGAATGGAAAGGAGATAGCCTCGTCTATTTTGAACGGAAAATTTCTGAAAGCTTTTCAAAAGTACTCTGCTCAAGAACAGTACTTGCTAAACACTCAGTTTTAAACAGCAGTTTCTTCTTGGCAGGACATCTTTGAGACCGGATCGTAAGTTCCTGGATGGGTAATGCTGCCACTTTCTACCCTCTTAAAGCTATGGTATCCGGTGATGTCCCGAATGGTTCGCAACAACTGTCGCCTGAATTTTTCATTGTCCACAAAATATACAAAAAAATGATTGTACTGTTACAGTGGCCTAAGAAGGGACAGATCATGTATACAGGTATCGGTATATCGTCCCGCATTCCAGCTACGCAAGCTACTAATAGTGGAGTCCAAGTTATCTGAAAGGAGATAAAAGTCTTGAATGACGTTTTGAGCAAATATCGCCATTCGTCGCGAAATTTCTTCTCCTCTCGATTCTGTCTTTTGCCGGTCACCAAGGCACTGAGGATTTACTTTTTCTGATAGTAGAATAAATGAGCCAATAGAAAATAAAGGTTACTCCAATGGCACTGAGCATAACTCCTGCGCACAACATGCTGTACGAATAGTTAGTCATATCGATGGTGCAAACACGAAATCCACGGTTAAATTTAATTGTTCCCCAACCGAGGTGATTAGGCAATTGAATTAGGAAACACATAATGTAAGTTAGGATTAGGTAAATGCCAATATTTCTCCAGGTAAATAATTTCATATATGTCATATATCGGCATATAAAAAAGTACCTGAAAGAAGTATTAAACGCACTTTGCTGGTACTGATAGATAAAGACATATACAGAACAGACTGCCTGTATGCTTCACTGAGTATACAGATACCGGGAAGTGAACGGTGCTTTATTATAGCATTCTAAGTATATTTATTTACCGATATATTCTTTGCCTGAAGTACTGTTGAGAAGAGAAGGTTTTATGTTGGTATTATAAAGTAACTAATCTATATGAAATATTTCTATTTCGGATAGTTTACACTGTGCGCCAATATTGGTTTTGCGGTTTACCGCATTTAGTTAAATAATAAATATTTAATATTTAATAATAAATTAAATTTATTTATTTAGTAAATCCTGGACATATCTTGACCAGTTAAGATTTAGTTCGGACCACGTCCACTAGGATGTCGCGTTTGCCTT
>JASAND010019257.1:0-29946 GCA_030248195.1 Trissonchulus latispiculum
CAGTCTGTCTGCAGGATTCATTAGAACCATATACTGAGAGTTTATCCTGTTTGATTTCTCTTCTTATCTGTAGAATATGTCTTGAGTAATGTGTGCTGACACTGCAAGACCAATGCATGACAACCTCGGGTAAGCAGTTCAACAAGGACTACGTGTTCTCTTGTGCTTCTGACATTGAGTCATCAAGTTCTCCTAATGTAACGAGCTTCCCTGTCTTTAATTCTTCTAAAAGTAGGAATGCCTTGGTGTAATTCTATATCAGGTAGGTCCTCCTTAACTGCGAGATTTGCCATTCGGTGTTGCTTCCACCTTATGTCTCTTGAGGAGGTGGGTTAATCATCTGGTCAGCTTGGTGTTATCAATCTGGTGGCAAACGTTGTTTGCCTGCCTTAGTAGGTGCAGCTACGCTATACTCGTAGAAAGGGTGTTGAAGCTTTAGAAAGTGGCGTATGCTATGACAGCCATTTTTAACGAGACTCATTAATTGCAAGTTGAGGTTTTTATTAATTTAGACTTCGTAAATTTTCAGCAGGTCCTCTCGACTTATATGTATTGATCCGATTCGAGCAAACGTGACCTGCTGATCATCAATCATACAGAGTTCGACAGTGATAGTCATACAGGTTCGACAATCATACAGTTTCAGCTCAAAAGCTATTTTAATGTCAGTGTCAGTTTCAGTTTCAGTTTCAGCTCTCACTTCGATTAAGTTTCAGTTTCAGTTTCAGCTCCAAATCTGTTATGGTTTCAGTTTCAGTTTCAGTGTCAGCAACTGAAACTGAAACATGTACAAGCTGAAACTAGGTTTCAGTTTCAGTTTCAGCTGCTGAAACAACACTAGGTAGTGTTGTGCACCGGCCTTGTCTAGACCGGCTGGCCGGCGGCCGACCGCCGGCCGGCCGGCCGGTGGCAGGCCGGCCCAGGTCCAAAGTGGGCCGGCCGGCCGGCTTTAGCCGGCGGCCGCCGGCCGAGAACGAGCCGGCCGGCCGGCCGGTGACAGGCTTAGTAAAAGAACGTGAAATTTCAGCAAAATGACGATTTCTGACAAAATTCGCACATTTTGTGGCGTGCGTTTTGAGAGCGCTACAAGTGGTAGAAATTTGCGAATACTATCATAGGAATTCTGGGTATGTGCAGAAGCAACAATTTATACGCAATTTCTGTAGCTTTTGGCAATCATTTAGGAGAGACCAAAATGCTTTGCTGGTCCTGTTTTTCATGGTACAAAAAGCACCAATTTTCAAAAATTTTGACTGAAAAATCGCTAAAAATTCTCTACCCAACAGAATCGTACTGGAAGTGTTATTTGCACTCTATAGCATGACCTCCAAATGTTTGGAAAGTTGTAGCGTTGTATCTTTTATACAGCAAAAACTTTTCTGCCACAAGCGTTTAAACCCCTGCATTTTGGTAAGATGGCTTCTTAATTCCAAGTAATAAACGAGTACTCATGGTTCAAATTTGATGTCTCCGAAAGGATCACCACCTTAAACGACACCAATTTCAAATTTAAGTAATAGAAACCGCTAACTATTTATAGTTATCTATGTAAAGCAATTCTCCACTCTGCCAACAAATACACCAAACTATATAATAAACTTGAACTACAACAAATTAAAGCAAGATCACCCCTAAAAGGCTTAATATTCCGTCGTTGAGCCCTTTAGTTATCTTAATTTAAAAATTTCCATATTCACATTATTAAGACTTTACTCACTTTACTTACTGCGTTGATTGCAACTTTGACTTGAAGATAAAAGTGATATGAAAGTTATTATTTGTATAACTAGAATCTGAGAAGCAAAATGCCAAGCATGGAAGCAACATTCCATTGAACTCCCTTAAAACTTGATGTGTCAGAATGCAAGTGTCAAGCCTCCTGCCCAAGCAAGCGTTACACCAGTGACTTTAAGTATCTATGCAACTGTGGAAAACACAATGGCTTCTTTACCAAGAACTTTCAGAAATATCTCAATCATTATTTTGTTTCCACATACAACACGGTACGAAGGACAGTATGAACAGTCAGTAGAAACTTAAGTGACTGAAATTCAACTGTGAATTGATCTCTGGCTATCGCCGTGCCAGCCTTACGTGTTAACCACTACACTAGCTGTTCTGTATAATACAGGCATATTAACTGAATCTCGATTCGCGAATTGCTCAAAACGAATAGGCAGGCTGAGATTAGCTTTGGTATAGGTTTGATTTTTTTTATACCGCCGCAGGCGGTATACTTGTAATGGGTTGACCCATCTGAATTCCTATGTTCTGCATGTAAATTGCTTGGCGCGGAGGATTTCCTTCCTATCTTCAACACATGTCCCTAGTACGCAGGTTTTTTTGCCCAACAGTTTTTCTATGATTTTGCAATTTTTACAGCATTGTTACAGTCCATTTTCTTCAATTTCTTTGCTGTGTAAATTGTTTTGTAAACGATCACTGTCTGCCTTTTTGCGTAGTCCCGAAAACCGGGCGTTATATGCCTGTCACTTGATTGGCAGAGTATTAACAGATCAATAAATAGCTAAAACTGCCATTAAAATTTTCGTGTGAAAAGATTGATTTTGCGCTTGCACTGTATTATTGTTGCTTTATAGTATACTTGCTTTAGAATTTACATAGAATAAATTTTTTAAAATAAACATAGATATAATTTAATCATAATTTTCTTTCTAGCGGCTTAGTCAATAAATTCGTTAAAGTCAGAGTGGTGCAGTGGTTAGAGTGTCCGCTTTGCGCTGGTCCGGACACAGATCGAATCCTACTTCCGGGAGAACTTTACTTTCATATTTGAATAATTTCCCATAAAATATATATTGTCCTTCTTTTGTCTCAGAAACAACAAATGTTGGGAGTTTAAACTAGTGCCAAATGCCAGCGTCACAATGCAGTAGAATGCTCACAATACAGTTATGTACTATGCAAAACAAACAAAACATTGAACACAGAAATTTCAAACACAACGGCGGTATTTATTCCCCTTTTAAGGGGTAACTTGTTGAGCATCGAACGGAGTTGCTAACAGATCGATGATAATCCTAATCTGATATGTCAATTTAATATTGTACTGTACAAGTTTTGTGAAAGTAATGGGTCCGTCAATCTTAAACTGGCAGCAGAATGGACGCATTCTAACAAGACTTTGCATTTGCTCTTTTTATTCTAATTAGAATTAACAACTGCAATTCTGTTCTGCGCCACTGTTCTCATTAAAAACCAATAAGCGAAAGTGCGCAATGTTTTACAAATCGCAGCTTCTAAAAAAGTGTCCAACATTTTCAAGTAGAATTCGCACTTTGATTTTTTTGTTTGCTAATATCCTCATTAGAAATGTCAGACATATTTTTCATTGAGGCTATTTCTGCATAGGAATTGAGATCAACTATTTTATAAGCTGCTATTTCTCATTAGAACGTTTCTAGCTTTAACTGACCTGCGTTTTCTAGTAAGTGCTTCTTTAAGCAAACTTTTAGTTTGATTGACAGGGGGCTGTTTTTACATGACCGAGTATATATATGTAGGCACAGTTTCCTTTGGTGGGGGGGGGTATTCATAGTCTAAATTAATAATTAAACGTTCAAATTAAACGAATTATTATATATTATTAACTGTTGCAAACGCCGAATCATTTAGATGTTCGAATTTGTCCGGTGTCATAATCATCCGTCATAAAAACACTAAAAATATAACGCTTAAGCATAGTTATATGTTTATTCACTAGTGTAAACATTAGATTGTTTAAAAGAAAGAAATCAAGAAGACAAAACCTAGGAGTCCCTAGTTAAGTGCTTCCTTGGTTTCACAGCTAAAGCTTTTCTAGCCTGCTTTTGCTATTCATAAAATTCGCAGTTTGCAAAACAGTGTGTTATAGTTTATTTAGATTGCGCACAAGAAGAAGAACAGCATTTTAAAACAGCAGCGTTTCTATTGAGAATGAAAGAGGCGGTGTGCTAATTCTAATGAGAAAAGCATGCTATATTATAAGCTAGATGCAAACAGCTGCTCTTTCTCTTGAGGAATTGACAAGAATATCCGTAACAGCTGCGCATTCTATTTAAAAACTAAATTTCGCAAAGCGCAGTGTATTTAGAATGCGTAGTGCTGAAAATTAACGCATAGCTCTATCTCATTAGAAAACGCAAGCATAAATGCGCATTCTAAATAGATGCGTCCATTTTGCTGCCAGTTTAAGATTGACGGACCCATAAACCTTCACTAATCGATAACAGCTGCGGAGGATTCGAGAAACAATAACGCCACGGCCTATTTTAAATTTCAAAGCGTTTATTTACTAAAACTCATTGAAACTTTTGCAATAGGGCTAGTTTGGATTCTTCTAAAAGCCAAAGAGCTATCTTCATCACATTTTGTTGCTTCTAAAAAATAAATATAGTAAGCCGTGTGTTAATCATAGGAGAAACATCAGAGCCTAAAAATCGCGTAGAAGCATTCTATCCTACAAAACCGGGGAAGATATTTTTAATAAATACCATAGAAATAATTGGTAATAGAAATAGAAATAATTGGTAATAGAAATAAACATAGAAATAAATGACCAGGGAAAATAATTACCATAGAAACTACAGATAAACTATACTTTCAACTAATTGACCGCTGTCAGCTCCAACGGTAATCCATATATAACACCTCGAACAATAATTCTGATAATGCAACACAATGCAACGAATACCCTTTTAAGTAATTTATACAACCACTACTTATAAAAATGGTAATCTATCACACAGCGACAAATAACTCTAGTAATGCATTACTGCGCCGCTCAAAATTATAGTAATCCATGGGGCTGATATCGGAATTTTACAAAATTATTGAAGGAAGTTAACTGTTAAATGATTTTATTTTGTTCTGAAGATTGATGAGATTTTTTACAAAAAAGGGCACTTCTTTGATTTCTTACGTCATCACTGTAAGCTCAGGTCAAGTACTTAGTCGTACGTTTATCCTCAGGTTAAGTACGTTTATAAAACCATACTTTCGGAATACAGTGGTCCTAAAACGTGGCCACATTGTCAGCAAATTTTCACACGCTTCACGAATGACAGAGTTGACTACCCAGTTCCGGTAAATAAATGAATTTTGGAATGGTAACTGCAGTATTCTAAATCTTTAAACCTTAAACTCCATTTTGCCAAATTTCGTCGTGGGAACAATCTCATCAAAGGTTCAACTAAATTAAAACTTAAAATAACTAGATTACTAGATATAATAAGAACCAAATATAATAAAATAACATTACTAGATATAAGAAGAAAGCACAGTTTTTGTAATCATTTTTAAGAATTATTGTGTACACTAGAAAAGGATACTAAATATTCTTACATAGCTATTATAGAGGTGTTCTGTCAGTTTGCCAGTTGGTTGAGAACTATATATACGTTAACATGGGGCTCAATTCTGAAGAGTCTACTTGGGAGGGGTGGGTTTAGTGGTTCTGTCTTAAAAATCAAAAATCATGGTAGGATGTCAGTTATCGACTGAGCTTAATTTTTGAGTGAAGCTGATAATTCTTGTTTATATTTAAAATTTTATATCAATACTTTGATCACAGGTGAAGGATAAAATTTCGAAAAAGAAGAAATAAAATAAACTAATCATTTTTAGAAATTTATTTTGTCACAGGATCCACACTTCTTACCTTGAATTAATAGCACACTAAAAACTGAAGTATAAAATTTTAGTTCAACTGAAGTAATCTATTACTATTCGAACTATTTATTTATACGAACGAACGTTTGATAAACGAATGATGAGTAATCAATGACAGATTTCAGTCAAGCACTTAGCAAATTGTCACGAAGGTCAAAAGCAGTTTGTAATCCCAACTCTCTTTTTACGGGCAACCATTTCGTAGACCAAAACTAAACAAGCAATTGTCTTTTATTCTGAAGTTTAACCTGCTATCCCAACTGTTTTTTTATGGGCAACCATTTAGAACATACTGAAATTTTTTGGTCTTTACTCTCATGTCAAAGATACAAATAGCTATCTGTTTATCATAGTACGGGCAACCATCTCGCGAATCAATGTAGCATAACATAAAATATTATTCCAACTGCCCTCTTATGAGTAACCATTTGGAGAGCATATTTGCGTGGACGTTTTATCAAGAAATGTAGTTTGTAATTCCAACTATCTTTTTACGGGCAACCATTTCGTAGACAAAAAACTAAACAAGCAAGTGTCTTTTATTCAGAAGTTTAGTATGCTATCCCAACTGTCTTTTTATGGGCAACCATTTTTAGCAGAAGGTTATCAATCAATCAGTATTATAAATCACTCACAGTCTTAAGCAACGAAGCATCAGCTGCCGAATCCGCTAGAGGGCGTATATGAAACCTTATTCATGAATGATGCAAATTAAACTGAAATGAAATCAGATTGAGAGTTGAAAACTAATCATGGCTCCATACCAGTGCAACATTTGTGGGAATTATTTCACTGTGAGAAAAAGCCTGCTTGCACATATTAGACAAGTTCAGTGGCGCCCGACCGCTTCTCTGTTTTCCATGCACAATGCAGCTTTCGGAATACAGGGGTCCTAAGAAGTGGCCACATTGTCAGCAAATTTTCACACGCTTCACGAATGACAGAGTTGACTACCCAGTTCGTCGTGGGAACAATCTCATCAAAGGTTCAACTAAATTAAAACTTAAAATATTGTACATTACTAGATATAATAAGAAAGTACAGTTTATGTAATCATTTTTAAGAATTATTGTGTACACTAGAAAAGGATACTAAATTTTCTTACATAGCTATTATAGAGGTGTTCTGTCAGTTTGCCAGTTGGTTGAGAACTATATATACGTTAACATGGGGCTCAATTCTGAAGAGTCTACTTGGGAGGGGTGGGTCTAGTGGTTCTGTCTTAAAAATAAAAAATCTCAACATGATCAGTGCTTTTTTACAACTTTTGACTAAAAATTATTTAAAAACGTATAAATTTCAAGTACCATTTACGATGTTTTAAGAGAGCTTCGAAAAATAGCAAAAATCTGCTTAAAAACATGTGATGCTTCATCATTAGTTTTGGGTCCACCAGTTTTCATTCTTTCCAATCGGTGTCTATTCGTTCTTTTTGTTGTTATGAAGAAGATATGCACCCCCTACTTTTGCGTCTGTCAAACTAAGGTACACCATGTGCAGCAATTGTGAAGAATCGCTTATTTTTGAGATTAAATCTTATCACATTTCTGTATAGACTTTTATTTTATGACCTCAATAAATCTACACAGATTTATATATTTAATATTGGTGAAAGCATTCAAACTGAACTTAATATAAGCATTTGTATAGAATTTATTGCCAACTTTTGCAGAGCCTGCTGAGATTTATTTCCAAAATAAAGCTATTCTATGCAATTGCTGCATATAGTGTACCTTAGTTAGTTTGACGGACGCATTTCTCTCTTCCAAGTTTATTTAATTTAATTTACAAAGCTGTTCATGTAATATGTAAACGTTAATGATTTTAGGATGCTGACCATGACGAGAATGGATACATCAAAGTTATTTAATAATCCTCCTGAGTGGCTTCCACCTACACCTCCGTCGCCAGAGGCTGACATGGACTCCGAAACGGAGTAATCGGAAACAGAGGAAGAAGAAGAAGAAGCAGAAGATCCAAATGATCCTACATGGCAGCCAGGAATGGAGTAGCAATTGACTGACGAATGTTGAGAATTAGTACAGAGGATTGGTTTTATAAGCGTTGATTAAAAAAAAGTTGTTTAGAGTGCCTGCAAATGATAAACATGATAGATTTAAATATATAAAGCCAATCCTAAGTACTATTTGATATTGTTTATGTTTAATAGGTAGTCTGTTGTGAGCTCTGGCATATGTCCTTATCTATTTAATAATATGCATTTGGTTTAGGCTGGTTGTCTTTTCATTCAACATTGTTTCTGTTAAGTCAGAAAGACACACTATAATTGCTTGTTGTGCTTCGTGTGAGTTTGAAAATCAGAATTTTGGAATCTCTTAATGAAGTTCATTTAAAACAAATTACCTACAGATTACTTACAAAAATAATTACAAAATTACAAATTTCCATTTGACTATTAATTACTAAATGTAATCAATTTCAATTGGTTAATTTTAATTTTATTTGATTTGAGTTATGCTTTAATAGGAGAAATTTAAACAATTAACATACAACTGCTGCTACAACAGCTCCAGTAATACTCCAACACGTATTATGCTGCTAAAGTTAAACTGCCCGAGTTTAATTCAGAATGTTAAAATATTCTTAACTTAAATCAATTACTAAAATATAATTGCTCTTCTATTAATGACTCGTATTAAAGGGGTCGCTGGCGCGACCCTTATGATGTATACTTGGCAAGTGTATTAAGTAATAGAGCTTCAGAATGTATGGTTGAGTGCCTATTTTTGGATAGGTCTAGGTTTAAAGACGAGACATAGGCTCCAGAAAACGCCAGATTAAATGCCAATTTCCAGGTACATAAAGAAGGTAAGATACAATCCACTGAATCTAACAGTTCCACTTCTACGTCTTAAGTGAAACAAATTCATACAATCAAAATTATCCACTATTTGATGAACGTTGATTCTTCCATGCGGAATTTCAGTGCCGGCACAAACGAGTACATTGTTGGATGCACTAGATTTAATGTAAAGGTAACCTACACAAGGCTAAGACAAAACTAGTTTTTTGGTGTTACCAAGAGTACATAATACTAAGAGTATGCCACTAGGCAAGCTCTATGTTATCAGAGCAAAAACTATGCTCTGCACGCTAACGGTCCACCCCCCCCGCAAATCAGACCCTAGTGACCCCCCCCGCAAATCAGTACCTAGTCGAAACGGGGGTACGCTCACTCGCTCTATGTTTATGTGCTTAAGCTCGAAAACACAAGCAGTGCGTGCGCGAATTTTGTGCCTGCTTCGAGCTTTAGAACACAAACATAGCGCTCAAAATTCTTTGAAGTGAAGGGTCTAATTTGCGGGGGGGGGGTGGGCCGTTAGCGAGCCGAGCATAGTTTTTGCTCTGATAACATAGAGCTTGCCTAGTGGCATACTCTTATTATTATGTACTCTTGGTGTTACAAAGTAAGATGATGGATGAGTCACCTTAAGTCAGCTTCAATATTTTCCACCGGAAGTGTAGGAGTGGGGAATCGCTGAATATAAAATTCAGCATAAAATGATGGAAAAAATGGTTGTCTATGCTTTTTGCCTCTTATCTGTGATTTAGGTAATATTATATCCCAGACATGTATGAATTTGTCCTTAATTAGATGCAGTAATTGTTTTAGATACGCAAATTTTAAGCTAAGGACACAATTGATGCAGGCTTGAAATTTGAATGGAATATATATTTCAAATTTAAATGAAAATTAGTGCTTTCTGCATTTGGTAACAAGTTTACTGTTTGTTTTAAAGTGTGTTTCCTTTTAATACAGTTTCACTGCATCTTTCTCAAGAAAACTCGAAATTTAATAGGGAGGGACGAGCAGGAAATTTGGAGCACCTCCACTAAAGACTGTAAATCAATGAAGGGGAGGGAGCTAAGAACGGGTATCATGACATCATTGGAGAGAGCTGCTTTTTTGCTAGTCAAGATATTAAGGTAAAAAGATGTGGGCAATAAAAAAAAGGGTGGGCAATAGTATACAGTATTTTGGTAGGCTGCTAAAGTACAAATTTTGGTGCTCAAAGTAGATTTTTAACACCCATATTTCTGCATAGTGGTTTAACTGTTTGATCAATTATGAAACTTTTTTACATGAACATAGACTATTACTAGTACTGACTACTAAAAGTTGCGAATTTCTAGCGTTGCTTCCTTCCACAGCAGTGACAGCTAAAAGTTTGCGAAGAATCCATTATGTGCAAGCTAGAAGATTTAAGTCAATTAACAGATGTTTTTGCTCCGACAGTTGCTTTCTAGCTAAATGGTTGCTTGACAAAGTTGAGAAAATAAGACAAGTAAAGTTCCTTTTCCTTCTGCAATGCCATCTACAGGGGTTCCAAAATAAACTCCAAACAGGGAAATAAAAATCTTCTTGGGCAATTGCGGTGAAATAGATTTCAAGATGTGCGGGTCCTCTTAATAATTTCTACAAGGCTTAGTTAAATTTTACATTGAGTTGAGGTTTGCGTAATGGGTAATTGCTATATCAATTGTTCGGTGTCAGCACCCTCCCTTTCTTCAAAAATACATACGTTCTAAGCTAGCACTATCCCTAACCGGAGCACCGCCTGGGGTGAGGTAGCTGTAAAGAAAAATCATTATTAGATACAAATGCGAAACGCAAACAGGTTGAACTTAAGCAGTATATTAAAAATGTGTTAAATATCAGCAACCCAGAAAGGTTGAAATCAGCGCAATAAACTAGCCTCAACGTCCGGGGATGTGGCGCAAGTGGTAGAGCGTTCTACTCTTAAACCAAAGCGCGGCGGTTCGATCCCCGCCCTGGACACTTTTCTTCACATCTTTCAGATCCTAGTTTCAACCTTTCACATTTGGCGACCGTACCGTGGCCTTACCGCTCTGAGGAGATGAAGTCGTTTAAGATGCCTGTGAATGGTGGAATTGCAGGTCCTTGAGATAATTGGTTTGGTATATGGTGGTCCTCGTGGTGCTAAGGGATAAATGGTGGTTATTGGTTCTTGTGTGATTTGATATACAGGCTCCCGGCTTTGAAGAACAAAGAAGTAATATGGCCTCGGGTTAGGAGGCAGCCGGGGAGCCGCCCTTAGACCACACTGGTGCTTTGATTTGAGGACCCGACCTGCAATTCCTGGAAATTCGAGGCCAAATTTCAATTAGCAAGGGGAGTATGTTAAATATCAGCAACCCAGAAAGGTTGAAATCAGCGCAATAAACTAGCCTCAACGTCCGGGGATGTGGCGCAAGTGGTAGAGCGTTCTACTCTTAAACCAAAGCTCGGCGGTTCGATCCCCGCCCTCGACACTTTTCTTCACATCTTTCAGATCCTAATTTCAACCTTTCACGGTTGTTGTAGAATCGCAGACCGTAATTGCTAGTTTTTCACAAATGAAACGGTGCTATTATGGTGTATATATAGCTGGACAAGGTGTTTCGCGGAGCAAGGATGGAATTTGGCTGCGGCTTTGTAAAAATATGAAAAAATGAATCCTAAATTTATGTTTTTCGCGCAATTTGTCAACTCAGTTACTTAGGTAAGGCTAAAATCAGTGCGTTCGAATAGGTGTTGAGGGTAGCTGTTGGTAGTCCACTGTTTTCACAGCTTTGCCCACTCGGCACACTCGATGTTATGTACTCTTGGTTATGGTGGTAGGTTATGGTTAAGATGGTAGATAACAATCTTGAAATGATAGAAGAGATATAGTATGTCATATATAAGTAATTGGAGGGCAACTGAAAATAGAAGATTTGATCGAGTGCTGACAAAGAATGGCGGCGAAAAAGATAAGTTTTGAGAACGTGATTTTTTGTTTAAAATCAATAACACGATTAATGCAGATTTTCAACAAAGCACTGTAGTAATTAATTAGTCCACTCTTAGTGGTCAACTAACCTGCAGGAACGCTAATATTTATTTGGTGAAGGAGCACTGACGCCTAACAATGCCAGCGCAAGGAATTCATTCACAGACATTGCGTACATTTAAAATTCTAAAAACCGTATGAGCGCATGTTGCATTTGCTTTTTGAATTAATAGGTTGATTCTAACCGCAACCTACCGATTTCGGGAAGTATCAGATTCCGTTAACCTGTTATGTCATCTCCAGATTGTCTACTGATCTGGCCAAATTAGCGCTGATTAACATACTCAGCTCTAAGTTTTCGTTTCTTGTTTCACGTTAATCTTTTCCTTAAGTATCGTTCAAAGCACATATATTGCAGGGTCGAACATGTGAATTGCAATTTTGCAAGTTGACGAAATTGAACGATATATTCCTTGGGAATTGCGTCCAATTTTGTGTTGTGGCAAGTAGTCTGTGGATGAGACACACAGGATGCTCTGTAGCTAAAATTGCATCAGTATCTCAGCTATGTTTATTTCTGGTAGAAGGAAACTGCAACACTGCGTAATTGTAGGTAGCCTAAATGTGTAATGTCAGACAGTCTGGAAAAGTACAACGGCTCAGCAGTTCCGTAGAGGGAGTGATTCATTTCCAACCTGCTGTAACCTTGGTAGAAATGCGGAACCAAGTCGATCTAACCGCCATCCTGTGGTATTCTTGGTTGTGGGAATGATCACACATCAGGGACAGCCTAAAAGGGCGTCTTTGCGCTTTGGCACACACAGCCCCATGGTCTCATAAAGACTTCTCCCCAAGACTTCATAAAGAAAAGAACGAACAAGATGTTGAAAGGACTAGAAGAATACTAAAGCTGATCTAGTCAACTTGTTCTGTATATAATTGTACATACTATGACCAACCCCAACTCAGCTGGTCCAGCAGGACCGGGAAATTTTATTGGAACGAAACGCATATGCACTGTGAGCTGACTGGGGAGAAGGCTGGATGCTCTCCCCACTCCCCGCTCCGCAGCTCAAAACATGAAAGTTCCAAACTTGGCTGATGCCAGCTGGTGTCAGATCTATAGATTTCTGCAATAAAATTGGTTGGTACTGTAGTACCAGATTTTCCACCCCACCTTCCGATTAATTACTTTTGCGTTAACCGAGATTTGCAAGGAGTTGGCCGCTCAAGAGGGGAAACCCTTTTGAGTGGAGCCAACGGGTTATCACGAATGCACACCAGCAGCGGGGTCACTTCTGTTTCGGCAGTAGCCTTGATGACGCCTCGGGTAATTGCATACAGCAATTATTCAGTGCCTGATCTTGATTCCCTACCCCCTCCGGAAAACAAAATCTAGAAAAATTTAGATTAGGCACTACCCCTGCAGGCGAAAGCGACTGGGGTGTGGCACGTAGCGAAAAAAAAATATATAAGTAATTGTACTACATAGCTCAAAGAAACGAATTAGCTAAATAGACGTCTAGTAGTTGTGGATTTAAGCACTCATAGCAGCGAATTTTGAGTGATCTTTGTGTGTAGTCTTTATGTGTACTCACATCTTTATGTGTATTCATTACCACATTTAAACTATTTCAGATCTCGATTTGCTGTCAGTGCATTAGTTTAGAAGGGTCAACTTCTTGTGAATATGGATTTGAGACTATCAGTGACTATGCTGATAATTGATGAGTGGGCAGACCCTTTTGCGTTTAATGTGAGGAGCCTGAAGATCGTTTTCCAAATCTCAATGCGATCTTCATCTCCAGGTTTGCAGGCTGTGTGGATAAACATTGTGGGATACTGCTTTGTTTTCAATATAACATCCACTTCCTCGATGAGACTGAGCCTATGGGTTGTCAGTGGTAGGTTGGATTGGACTAATAAATTAGATAGATGTAAATTGAAAATCAAATCAAAAATGAAATTCAAAAATAAAGCCTAACGCATGTAGTGAAGGGAAAGTTTAACTAGATACGGTTTAAGATAGCGATAAGCTAGAAATGTGTAAAATTTTTGAACAAATGACTATAACTTAGATCAGCGTAGTGTTATTTACTTTAATTTTATTTAGATTTTTAATTTAATTTATATTTACTTACTAAATAAAATAAATAAAATAAATAAAATTTACTTTTATAAAAAACGGAATGTGTTTTACATGAAAGTATTAACCAATTCCACTTGTGGCGATGATCCCGTAAAGTTTACTTTTTTAGTCCATCATCTGCGATACCCACTACTATCTAGTCCACCACTACCACAACAACCGCCATTCCCAGTCCCTTCGAGAAAACAGAGTCTACAACTTTCAAAGGACGTGCTTCTACTTCTAATCATATCCCTACTTCTACTGCTGTTGCTACTCCAATTTCTGCTTCTATTACTTCTACTACTACTCCTGCTGCCACTACTGCCGCTACTTCCACTATTGCCGCTACTACCACTACTGCCATTGCAACTGCAGCAAATGATACCAACAGCTAGTGATGTTTACGCTGTCCTGTTTAGTTTCAGTTTCAGTTTCAGTTTCAGTTTCAGCTCCACTTTCAGAAAGGTTTCAGTTTCAGTTTCAGCTCAAAATTTGTTCTAGTTTCAGTTTCAGTTTCAGTTTCAGTTTCAGCTCGTAGTTTAGCTTAGTTTCAGTTTCAGTTTCAGCTCCAAATTTGTTCTAGTTTCAGTTTCAGTTTCAGTTTCAGTTTCAGCTCTGACTGAAATGAGTTTCAGTTTTAGTTTCAGTTTCAGCTCCAAGTTTTTTTAGTTTTCAGTTTCAGTTCAAGTCTTTTATAGTTTTCAGTTACAGCTCTGACTAAAATGAGTTTCAGCTTTTGTTATCCTCTATTTCATCCTTATGTTATGCTAATCAAATTAATTAACTGCTGGTGAGACGGGTTCCAGGTGTGCTATTCAATGATATAGCCTAATACGTGTGGAAGCACAGCGAGTGAGTTCGCACTGTCCTCTCGGTCCTTCTTCAGAATCAGCATGACAGTGTCATCCTCCAGAACCCGCCAGAAGGCAATTTAATTAACCTTAAATTTGGGGATCTTTTTAGTTGTTGGTGCTAGGCTCCTTGTCCTTCTCCTTATGTAATGATTTTATAAAAAAGGTTGTTAATTAAGTTGGGGAAATCTTAAAATGATTATTTAATAATCTGAAAAAAGAAAATTAATTGGAAACAGATCAAATAAACATTGCCTGCCATACAGTCGTATTTTAACATTTTAATGTATTTAATTTTAACGCATTTAATGCATTTTAATGCATTTTAATGCAATGATACTAAAGTTTTCATGCAGCATTACTTGTCACTCTGTTATGTACAATTTTGGTCTGTTCTGTAAAAAGCACTAGTTAAACGTATATATTTGCTGAAAGTTTACATGCTGGAAACAGGACCCAGTTTTTGAAACACTCGTCTATGCTAAACATGCATACGCTAGAGCTGAAACCTATTTCAGCTTCAGCGAGAGCTGAAACTAGTTTCAGCTTCAGCGAGAGCTGAAAATAGTTTCAGCTTCAGAGAGAGCTGAAACTAGTTTCAGTCTTAGTGTGGAGCTGAAACTGTTTCAGTTTCAGTTTCAGCTCCAAAACGGTTCTAGTTTCAGTTTCAGTTTCAGCTCAAAAGTTATTTTAATTTCAGTTTCAGTTTCAGTTTCAGTTTCAGCTCTCACTTCGACTAAGTTTCAGTTTCAGTTTCAGCTCCAAATCTGTCATGGTTTCAGTTTCAGTTTCAGTTTCAGCAACTGAAACTGAAACATGTACAAGCTGAAACTAGGTTTCAGTTTCAGTTTCAGCTGCTGAACAACAGCTTCTGCAACACTGAAGCTGCGATGGCTTCATCTTTGTCAATGGTTGCTGTTTGCCTTTTCATTCTCATTGGGATTATATTTTGGCTGTAAGGTTTATCTGGTTTTCTTAACAAAATTAATTTATTATGACATATATATTATTCGTGATCTAAAATCCATTGAAATTCAATAATCTGTCTTAAGCAGCTGTGCAAACATTATAGTATAATTATATATTGTTTTGATTGGGAATGCTTTCTATTTTAAAGAAATGCTTTATCATGTTGTATTTATGTGGAATTGAACTGAAATTTTAAAAAAGCAATATTTAGCTTTGTGTTAGTACTATGTTATTGTCAGTTATTAATATAGTATAGAGTCAAGTGCGTCGTCACGGTAATCTGAATGCAAATTATAGCATGGATATCTTAATATTTTAGCAAGTATCATAAGCAGCAACAGCAACCACATCAGCCACAGCAGGCTGAACGAGGGGAGGAAATAGAAATGGTTCCGTTACCACCACCTTTCGATCCTCAACTTTACCGAAGTCGAAGCTTGTCACCGTCTGCCCTTGATCCCTTGATCAGTTTAGTTCCGCTCCACTCATTTTGGATCCTCCAACTATGTACTCAACACCAAACACCCCAAGATATCCGAGACGAGAGCGCCGCCCAGCATCCAGATTAAATCTTTGAAAAGAGTAGAAGCGTGGAAAGAAACTTTGATAGAAGAAGTAAAGTAATTGAAGAAAAAGCAGAAGCGGCTCGTTTTTGTTGTTATTGTTGTTTGTTTTTGTCCGTTTTTTGAAACTTTGATTAAATTTGAAATCATTTTTTGTTTTTTTGAAAATTCCTTAAAATTAACTAAAATGAACGAGGACGATTTGATGCAAGCATGAAAAATGTATATAGTTATGGGTAACGGATTGGCACTGGAATATCGACTAATGTCAAAGGAAAATAGTTAAGTGGCAGCGGACTGGCAGTGTAAAGGCGGAAGATCAAAGGAATTTAACAATTAATTAGCTAATTGGAAAGGAATTTAGCTATTAATTAGCTAATTGGCTCCAAAAATCAAAAGAAATTGTAAAAAATTTAATAAATGTAGAGGGCAATTCTGTCCCAGAAACGGCAAATTTACTCTACTTATATGTTACTGCAACATATAATAATCGAAAAGCCTGACTAAATACTTAACCTAAACTTACTGTGATGACGTAAGAAATCAAAGAATTGCCCTTTTTCGTAAAAAGTCTCATCAATCAGAACAAAATAAAAATCATTCAACAGTTAACTTCCTTCAATAAATATGTAAAATTCCGATATCAGCCCCATGGATTACTATAATTTTGGGTGGCGCAGTTATGCATTACTAGAGTTATTTGTCGCTGTGTGATAGATTGCCATTTTTAAAGTAGTGGTTGTATGGATTACTTAAAAAGGTATTCGTTGCATTATGTTGCATTATCAGAATTATTGTTCGAGGTGTTTATATGGATTGCCGTTGGAGCTGACAGCGGTCAATTAGTTGAAAGTATAGTTTATCTGTAGTTTCTATGGTAATTATTCCGCTGGAGCGGAATATCTCCCCCGGTTTTGTAGTATAGAATGCTACGCGATTTTTAGGCTCTGATGTTTTTCCTATGTTTAACACACGGCCTACTATATTTATTTTTTAGAAGCAACAAAATGTGATGGAGATAGCTCTTTGGCTTTTAGAAGAATCCAAACTAGCCCTATTGCAGAATAAGTTTCAATGAGTTTTAGTAAATAAACGCTTTGAAATTTAAAATACGCTGTGGCGTTACTTGTTTCTCGAATCCTCCGCAGCTGTTATCAATTAGTGATGGTTCACTCACACAAAACTTATACAGTATAATATCAAATTGAAATTGTACCAAATCAGATTAGGATTATCATCGATCTGTTAGCAACTCCTCCTCGACGTTTGATGCTCAAAAAATAAAACCTATACCATAGCTAATCTCAGCCTGCCTATTCGTTTTGAGCAATCCGCGAATGGAGATTCAGTTAATATGCCTGAATTATACAGAACAGCTAGTGTAGTGGTTAACACGTAAGGCTGGCACCGCGATAGCCAGAGATCAATTCACAGTTGAATTTCAGTCATTTAATTTTCTACTGACTGTTGGATGTGGAAACAAAATTGAAAGTCGTTGGTAAAGAAGCCAGTGTGTTTTCCACAGTTGTATACTTAAAGTCACTGGTGTAACGTCTGCTTGGGCAGGAGGCTTGACACTTGCATTCTGACACATCAAGTTTTAAGGGAGTTCAATGGAACGTTGCTTCCGTGCTTGGTATTTTGCATCTCAGATTCTAGTTATACAAATAACAAGCAAGAATTTTGTGCAAAACGTGTCTGGTACTGAGTATATTTGCCCTAACTATAGGCCTGCTGCGAGCACATTCTTAATGAAGTGAATCCATCTCTCAACTGTTTGAATATACTGAACTGAAAAATTGCACAAAAATTCTTGGGCTTGGATTGTCTTCGATGCTCACTTACTGGGCAAAGCAGCAAATCGGGACGGACACTGATTGAGATAAACTCTGGAGCAGGTGCGTGTAGCTTTCGAATTAGAAAAACAGTATGAACAGGTCCGAATAAACTACAATACACCAAACGAGGCTCTGGGCTTTGTGTTCTAGATTTGCCTAATAATTGTTTTACTCATCGTTTGCAGTGTTTGTTTGTAGTAACAAAGTAGATGTTATATAAAGCTAGTATGTAGTTAGGATTATCTATATAAGTAGTGGTATGATATCTCTTTTTCACATTGGTAAGTTATACCGGAAAGTCCACGCAGACTTTTCAAAATCACTATTCAGACACCTCTTAGCCTTTGCTTTCAATTTCTTGTTCCAATGTAATTAAGCAAAACTGAAAATCTAATTCAATCAAAACAGGTTTACACGACTTGTTTCAACTCAGGGCGAAGTTTGTAAGCGTGCGAAAATTAATACACAGTTTTATGCAAATGCGTATGCTTAAGGTGGTGATTCCCTTTGGTCACAAAAGTTTGCACCGTTATTACTCGTTCATTACTTGGAGTTAAGAAGCCATTTTTATATCAAAATGTAGCTTGACATTTTCTCTTTTTAATGCATACCATGAAACTAATGTTGCTTTTTTAAAATATTTTTGACACATTTTAGAAGAAGTATAATTTTCCAGAATTTTTGCAGACTCAAGTAAATTTTTTCGCGAGACATCAGTTATATCATTCGATAACTTCATCAAATAGCTGGGGACGATTTTTTATTTATTGTGAAATCGCTCTTCGTTATAGAGATATAAGCTGAAATGTGTGCGTAACCTGTATTTTGCCTACTTTTTCCAAACTTGTCAAGCGATTACTTTAGCTAGAAAGCAGTAATCGGGGTAACTAAAAAATCGTCCCTAGGTATATTTGTGCAGAACCCATTTGTTAAGTAGCAGCCCTCCAACTTGCATGGTGAATGCTCCACAATCCTTGGAAAAAAATTGGTCGTGTTTTTGCAAAATCTACATTTTTCATGGTAGCAGCCTACGAGATAGCTGTTGGAAGACGATCATCCATCGGATAATTTGCCCCTGTGAGACCTTCAGATCGACGCCCTTAGTTTAATTTGCCGGCATGTGTAGTTCAAGAAATGATGGATTATTTAATTTTTGCAAAAATGACAAGTTTCCGACGCCAAAACAAGAAAATCGGCTATAGCGCACGCTAGAGAAAAGCTAGAAAGTTGCTTTAAAAAGCAAAAATGTGAAGCTCAACGAGATCTTTCAAATGAATATAGTCATGACTGTATAGCTGCTGCCAAACTTTCAGAAATTGGGAAAAACCGCCCTGATCGGAAATCTCGAATTTTTGAACCGGGATTGCGCGGAGGGTGTTAGAACGCTAAAAGAATGTATTTCGGAAAGTTTCGCCAAATTTCATCCTGATTTGCGCTGCCAACCAACAATTTGTGCCCAAAAGGAATCACCACCTTAAGTGTGTAAGTCTGTGCAAAAGATATATCAAAACCGATTATAGTAGACCTGCTGCGTCGTTACTTTCATATCACTTTTATCTTCACGTCAAAGTTGCAATCAACGCAGTAAGTAAAGTGAGTAAAGTGTTAATAATGTGAATATGGAAATTTTTAAATGAAGATAACTAAAGGGCTCAACGACGGAATATTACCCCTTTTAGGGGTGATCTTGTTTTAATTTGTTATAGTTCAAATTTATTATATTATTATATTATATTATATAGTTTGGTGTATTAGTTGGCAGAGTGGAGAATTGGTTTACATAGATAACTATAAATAGTTAGCGGTTTCTGTTACTTAATTACTAAATTTGAAATTGGTGTCGTTTAAGGTGGTGATCCTTTCGGAGACATCAAATTTGAACCATGAGTACTCGTTCATTACTTGAAATTAAGAAGCCATCTTACCAAAATGCAGCGGTTTAAACGTTTGTGGCAGAAAAAGTTTTTGCTGTATAAAAGATACAACGCTACAACTTTCCAAACATTTGGAGGTCATGCTATAGAGTGCAAATAACACTTCCGGTACGATTCTGTTGAGTAGAAAATTTTTAGCGATTTTTCCGTAAAAATTTTCTAAAATGGTGCTTTCTGTACCAGAAAAAACAGGAACAGCATAGTATTTTGGTCTCTCCTAAATGATTGCCAAAAGCTGCAGAAATTGCGTATAGATTGTTGCTTCTGTACATTCACAGAATTCCTATGATAGTAGTCGCAAATGTCTACCACTTGTAGCGCTCTCAAAACGCACGCCACAAAATGTGCGAATTTTGTCAGAAATCGTCCTTTTGCTGAATTTTCACGTTCTTTTACTGAGTTCTCACTCATTAGCCATTTAGAAGCGACCAAATATGGCAAACATGTGTCTCAATAGTTGCCAAACATTGTGGTATAGGCAAATGCTTCAAAGTTGAAGTTTTTGTCTTGTGGGCTCGTTTGATCTCGTATTTGTCAAAATTGTCAAATTTTGAAATTGCCAAAATGGGTATCATTCGATAGCTGATGATGACCTGAACAACTTTTCTAATAAAACCATGTGTCTGAAATGTCGTATCTGCAAGTTAGAGCAAGTTAAACTTTGAGGGCATATGTTATCTGACAACCTTCAGTTTATGATTGAAGATTGCATTGCAAACGACTAGGTTGCTCTGCCGGAGTCGTTTTAGCGCTGAAATATTAGCCAATCAATAGTATTAATTTGCCATATTAGTCGACCCCAATTTCGCTGTCGTTCTGTTTCCGCATGACATAGGAGGGCAAAACACAGAAACTTTCAAGTTTTCCAACATTGACCCTAAATATCTTTGTCACCGGTTGGTTTAGAACTCCAATATTTTGTCTTGTTTTTAGAACATATGTACCTATACTGCGTGCGAAAATGAGCGAAATCCGTGAGCCGTGACTGTCTATTTTGACCCAAAGCGACCCCCCTTAAGTATAATTATCTGCGGTTTCTGTAGGCAGATTAATTTGAAATTGTTACAGTTTAGGTTAAGTACACATTTTGCCGCTTCTATTGTCAGTGTGTCATATAATTTGAAGTTGTTATAGCGTAGCTTGAGTTTTGTATGGTGTTTTCGTGTTTTTGGTGATTTGGTATCTTGGAGATTTAAATTATTACAGTTGAGTTTCTGTTGCTAGAGTGGTAAAACTTGAGATTGTTGCAGTTGTAATTAGTTTGGGTAGGTGTAAAACTAAAGTCTGACCAAAAAGTCTTGGATCCGAAATGTGAGCGGCTGTCGTGAGTTATCATTTGCAGGTAGCCGACATAATGTATGTATTTTTAGAATCCTCGGGAACTCCAGATTCCGACAATCCGAAAGAATCCGGAATTCCGGGTTTCATTCACGGAAAATCAAAACTTTTCAGTTTTTCTCCCAATTTGTGTAGCAATCAAAATATTGTTTTCACAGTCGAATAGAGCTGGTCTCGCTGCATATTTTTCACGAAAATGCACGCAATTTCCGGAATTCCGGGTTTTCAAAATTTGCGGATTTTAAAAATTTTCTCCAATACCCACAAGATGGGTATCATTCCAAGGCTCTTATCGAGCTGAACAACTTTTGTAATAAGATGAACTCTTGAAAATGCACACTATTACCGGAATTTGAGAAAACCGGATTTTGCGGCTTTTAAAAATTTTCTCCAATACGCCACAATGTGGGTATCATTCGAAAGCTCGTGATGAGCTGAACACATCTTGTAATAGAGCCAACTCGCAAAAATGAGTTTACCTCTCGGAATTGGCGAAAAACTTCCAATCTGGAGCGAAATCCTGAATTCGTAAGTTTCGGGAATTTGGTGCATTTTCAGACATTGGTTGTATTACAAGATTTGTTCAGCTCATCAAGAGCTTTCGAATGATACCCATATTGTGAGGTTTTGGAGTTTTTCGGATTTTCGGAATCTAGAGTTCCTGAGGATTCTAAAAATATATACATTATGTAGGCTGCCTTCAAATGATAACTCAAGACAGCCGCTCACATTTCGGTTCCAAGGCTTTTTGGTCAGACTTTGGTAGTCTGTATTTGGTAAGTTCAAGTTTGTGATGATATATGAGTGAATGGCAATATTTGTTCAGAAATTTTTTTGTGGATGGACTTTAGGTAGATTTAAATAATTTTAAATAGCTATAGTTATAACCACACATTAACACGGGATCGAATCCTGGGGGGGATTCTAATCGAATCGTGCTGTACGTTGAACCCAAACTTTTAAGTGGGCTTGTAGCATATTAAGCATAGATTAACGTTAATAACATATTCACACTTCTTAATAAATTTGCAACAAAATTATCAATATTAGAAAAAAAATCAAAATTTTGATCGATGCCCTAGATAAGTTAATAAATATTAAAAAATTCTGGTGAAGGCGGAAATATTTTGGATGTTTGAAGTGAAAACCTAATTTTTTTCTGGCCACTTCTTCTTACCCCTTTGCCTGGTTTTTTTCTTACCTCTTGCCCCTGATAACGATAGGGCTTGTACCTTGTCAGTGCTTTGAGAGGGACTTGGAGACCCCCATACCCCCATGTCATCTAGTAGTTATAAGTAAGGTCAATTTAATGGTCATAAGTAATTATAAACTATTGAATTTATAATTTATAATTGTTTGAGGAGATTGATTGATTTGATTTTGTAAGCGAAGTTGTTGTTTGTTTTGTGCAATGAGGATTGCTGGAGCTTAAAATTTCGCTTTAGCGTACTTGTGGTGGGTGCCGTTTTAGCACGTACGGTAGTTGTACAGTAGTGATTGATTTTTGAGACAAATGCCATGTTGTGAGGGATTAGTGTAGCTAGTTTTATGCAAATTAAAGTTGCAAATTATGTTGACAATGTATGTTAAAAGCTTTGAGAGAATTATTACGGACAGGTAGACGTTTAAAGTGCTGACATTACAATCTAACCGGTTAGATGTCTATCTAACCAACTTGAGTGGTTAGGTGTCTACTTGCCTATCTAACCACGACCTATATACACAAAGAAATTTTAATAATCCATGAATTTATAACCAAAATTCCCTTCAATATGAACGTTCGTTATTTAAATCCACTTATTGCATTTATTGAGTGAAATTAATAGGTTCTCTCATAAACATTGTTTGTGTTCGTTCTTGTCTGCAATTTCATTGAATTAGATTGCTCAAAATACTTTCTAAACGTTACATATACTGCAACAAGGTATGGTAGGAACGATAGGAACAATAATTTGTGTTACTCTAAGTTTGTAGGAGTTAAACAGCAAGCCGCCGGTAACTGGCGTTAAAATGATGGCTGCCGCAAGCTGCCACTGGTTGGGTTTTGGCCGACTGCTCAGTTGCTTTAATGGCACTATCAAATTGAAAATTCCAGCTAGTGCAGAAACTCTGCGCACTAGCTGGAAATTAGAGCGCATTGGACAGCTGTTTAAGCGCAAAGTAGTGCGCTCTAATTTTCAGCTAGAGCGCACTAGCTGAAAATTAGAGCGCACTAACAGGCGGGTGGTTATGTAACGGTCTTATATGCTTTTAACATTTGCCATATAAAATCATATAGAAGAAGCATGCAAGTATATCGTTTGTCTTTAGTATATAACAGCATAGAGGCTGGCTTTAATGCCGCTGGTCTTTATATATAAGCAAGCATTAACAGACTTCATTAGTGGCCATGAGGCTAATGCATATATGCGCGTATATATGCGTAGAGATATAACAGCAGTCAAATAGACGACCACCCATTCAATGGGAAATATCTCACCTGCTAGCCGAGAACACAGAAAGAAAGCTTTAATTTTCGGTAATACCTTTTCGAGAAATACATTTTTGCTCTCGCAGAGAGAAATTACCCAGAACGATAACGCTCAAATTAAACTTTAAAACCGTAAAGAAAGCTGACTTTTATCAAATTCAGTTGACAGCTAAAAATTGATAAAAATTTCTTCAGTCTAGTCGATTTCTACATTACAGAATTTAGGTGACAGTATTAGGAGGCCCAGGTTATTATGTCCTATTATATGGTTGTTGTGACATTAATAGTTTTTACTTTTTATTTTCGTTTGATTTCAGGACAATGTGCCTTTCGTGAAAACACTGAAAAGTGCTGGGCTTGGACTTCGAATTTGTTGCAGATATGTAGAATCAGTAGAACAGAATATTAATAAAACTTTTGCATAAAGTGAATGTTAATTAAATTGATTGCAGTAATTGTTGAGAATAAATAAGAAATACGACAACGAACTCTTGCAAAAGAGGAGCTTGTTCTTGTAGACCTATCTATTAGTTTAGTTTCATTAAAATGTGACCGCCAAATGCAAAAAGGTAGGCCATAGCGACACAGGTTTCTACACGGGATTTGTACACTGATGTATTTAGTAGACACACATAGAACCTGTGGCAGGTTAGACCGACCTGTATTAAGATGAACTGGGTTGTCTAACGCATATAAGGGCATAATACATCTGCAACATTAAGCAATCAGGATCCACTCAATGAAAAACAATGAGTCGCGCTAGTACTGCTGAGCCAGCACATTCTCTCCGATTCGAGGGATCTTTAGTTTACGCTGTGTGGACTGGTACGAAAGGGCCTTTATAGTCAGAAGGTCCTGGCTTCGAATCCCAACTATGTATAGTAGAAATATTTCTAAGTGGTAAACTTGGTAAAGTAACGTAACTAAAAGTGGTAAATGTTTCGGATCGGAGGTTCTGTAGTGAAAATCTTAGTTTCGTTTGTTCTCTCACTTGTTCTCGAATGAGATTTACGATAAAGATAAAAAGATTTACGATTCAGGATTCGCAACGAAAAAATTTGGTAACAGAAGAATGTATTTTAGGGCCTTTTCGCGCAGCGAGAAACGGAGTTAAAAGAGTTAAACAGTTTATTTTAACTCGCCTGCAGGGTTAAACGAGTTATAATTTTTTAAATCTACTCGCGCGCGAAAAGGCCCTTAGAAACAGACTTCTGAATCTGAAGGATGGCTTCAACGGAAGCAGCGGGGCGAACTATGCAAAATTTTTATGGTCTGTGTAATGCTGACGCAATTGTTTCACCTGACGTTTATTCGTGGCGTATACAGTATAAACAAAAATTAAAATTGCATTTGTATACAAATGCTTGCAAAAACTATGTCGTGAACACAGGTATGCTGGATGTGTGCTGGTATTTGTGGTTCACCGGGAAATGCACGACAAAATAAACAGTAGAGTCCTTTCTATATACCGTAATGAAACATTGCGCAGCAAGGTTTCATGAGGAAGCGTATATATTAAATCCGTGTAAACGATATTTTATGAATTTCAAAAGCTTTGTTAAAAACATACACAAGTTCTACACGTTTCTTTTTATGTTGTCGTTTTGGTCGTTTCTTTTCTTTTTTCCAAAAACAAACAGTAAAACCACGTGAACGAATGAAAAAGTTATGCATTAGGTCATAGCTGTTTTGTGCTGATCACAGATACTTAATAAATTCAAAAAAGGTGAGGTTAAAAGAAGCACTTACACGAAAAAATAAATCGTTTACACGAATTTATCGCCCAATTTTGACACGGTTCCTACTGTCTGCCTTCAATTCTCATCGGCTGCCACTCACTTCACGTGTCCTGCCTGGCACAAACACAAAATTCGGAGCGGACTGCAGTTAATGATTGTTTGACTTTCAGTTTGGAATTGACTGCTTTTTGAGAGTAAATTAGATAACAGAGGCTCATAATCAGCTGATCAACAGTCCTTTCGTGAACCTCATATCGCAAACGTGCGCTGTTTCTGCAACTGTAGTTGCCTTTTTCATTGTTCACATCGTCTTGAAATGTTGAAACCACACTCTTGCGAAACTGAAGCAGCAGCGATCGATCATTTTGCAACCGCTAAAAACAGTAATACTGTAAAAATTCTAGTACAGTTAAAACAGGCTAAGCTAAAAAAGGCTAAGCGAACAACATGACATTAAACGAGACTAGATTATGTAAAACAAATTTTTATTATACTGGTTTAGAGATGAGCACGGGCCGGATTTTTTCGGCCCGGCCCGGCCCGCTCCAAAACTTTGCTCGGCCCGGCCCGGCCCGCTGGCAAAACTTTTCGGCCAGGCCCGACCAGGCCCGTTCCAAAATTCGGCCCGGCCCGGCCCGCCAACATAAAAATTCCAAAATCTAACTAACAATATTATTTCAAAGGCTTCAATTCAAGATGGAGAGACTAAATTATGCTACGAAATGTTAAATTTTGCCATAAAAAACAAGAGTCAGTAAATGGGTAGTTAATTTTAGTGATTTTACAACATTTTCGAGACTTGATCCGGCCCGCTTCGGCCCGCTCCGGCCGTAGTTAAAAAATTTCTCGGCCCGGCCCGGCCCGCTGACCAATGGAGGTCGGCCCGGCCCGGCCCGCGGGCTGGGCAGGGCCGAAATGCTCATCTCAATACTGGTCACTAACAAATATATTGGACCCTACGTTGTAAGGCGTACATGTTGCCACAGTACCGTTTTGTCAGCTTCCACGAGATTCGAGTATTTCAAAAGGATCTCCTGATTCTTTGACTCAGAAGAGTCGTCGCTTCTGGGGATCATTAACAAAGTGAGGAATTCTACCATTTCATCCAGGTCGTAGTCAAACTCCTCTGGATAAATAGGGCAGTAAAAGTCCAAGCTCACAAAGTTATAGAAGGGAGGGGGGAATCCACGGATGAAACTGTCAACCTGAAAACAGAAAGAATATCCACAATTGACATTTAGACTGGATGAACTAAACAGACTAAACATAGCTCATAAAGATGAAAACACAATGCAAACCCAGAAATCGCTAGTATAGAATAAAATTCAAGCAATAAAACTGTGTCACATTCAGCAATATAATATTGATTAAATATTAAGTTTCGAAAACTAATTAATTATTCGCACTATAAACTGTTGTACTAGCAAAAAACGAACTTACAACAATTCTGCCAGCATTTCTGACACGTTCTTCGTCTGAATTCAGCATATCTGAATCATCGTCCAAAGTCACGGGAGGAGACAATCCCCGAGTAGCACAACGGGTCTGCAAAAATAGCTATGTACATAGCATTGAAAACAAATATTTGGAAAATATGCTTGACAAAGCCAGTTCGCATTTTAGTTCATTTGTCTACAGTTTTGATTCTACATGAGGAGAATGTACATACATTTAATGACAATATAGATGAGATTTCCCTGCGATTTCTCAAAAACAATAATTAAAATTAATTATTAACATTACTAACATTAATTCAATGTTTAGCCAAATAAATCTCCTCGTCATTTTTTAAGCAGGACACTTTTCCCTTTGACCTTGGATAAATTTTCACAAGATACATGCCTACAAAGCAGTTTGATTGGAAAGAACAACATACTGTATTTCGGCTGTTCACGTCGTCGGCATTCATGGTATCAGAATCTTCAGATTCTCTTTGGGCAGGAGTTCGTACAGACAGCTGCCGAAGTTCTGATACAGGCAAACCTTCCCTGGAACTTGATCGGGACCGGGACGTGTCAGACTGGGGCACCAAGTCGTCAAAGCCTAAAAAAGAAACACGATAAGAAAAACAAAAATAGTAACTTCGATTTTAATTATACACATAATACACCGTTTACCTTAAAAATTTTGCACTTGTTGTCATTCATATTAAATAAGAACAGCTGAATTTTCAGCATTAAATGTCTTATATTTGCGGAAAGTGTGTGGCCCTTTGGATTTAAGTTCTACCTTGAAAACTTCGTGTTGAAACGTCGATCAATTGATTCAAAATTATTAAAATCTTAAAAATGCTTAATTGCAAATATGAAAACTACCAGAGGAGTTGAACTCGTCTGCACTGCTGTCTGTTTCGCAACGATTCCGTGCCTTCGTTGACATGGTCGAAGCAGGACGGCTTCTGTAACTGGTTGCGCCGGACTAAAACCACAAAATGTACACAAGACTGTATACAATTTTTCCAGATTATGGTCATAGGCAGAAAATTGCAGCTACGTATTAATAACCACATTCTGTCTGGACTTGGTCAAATGGCGTTGGGAAATTTTTATTCCACGGATCGCAACTGGATAAACGATAGAAGTTTTAATGGTGTTCAAATAGTGAAAATTCATTCAATTAAATTTAATTCAATCTGGAAATATGTTGACCATTATTAATACCTTTACGCTAATTTATTTTCGATTAAACATTCTCTTACCGTTTGTGGAACAAATGCATCCTTTGCATGATTATAGAGTTTCTTTGAATCAGCAAACCCCAAGCTGGTGATTTCTGATAACAAAGTAATCTTTTTTCCGTCGTTCACATCTTTTATCTTTTCAACCTCAAGAAACAGTTCCTTAAGGTCGTCCTCTGTAGATACATAACCTGAAAATAGAGAAAGCCAGCATTACGGTATTTATATTGCAGAATCGTTTACAGTAAATTGCCATCCTGATTTCTGATTGGGCAAATACTAGTTGTAGTAATCCCGCCAAAGTTTTCCCGCCCTAATTGTTCTGATCTTAAGCTTAAAATATCTAATTTGCTATTCGTTTAGATTTTCCCGCCATAAACATGTGTATGGCGGTTTCCGCGTTAAATTGAAATCTGAAAAGATTTTAAGCATTAAACAAGGTGTTCCAGATTAAAACTATATAGATTTTTTATATAAAACGTGAGTGATTACAAGTAGATTGTATATATAATTGTATTCGATTAAAACAGCTTCAAGTTATAAATCATAAATAAGCTTACTGAGTTTTGCCTTTCCAGGTTCACTAATTCCCAGTCTGTTAAATAACTCATCCATATTCATATTTAAAATCAACTGTATTAAAACAGTTCGAGCTGAAATAAAAAGTACATATAGACGCTTAATGGTCATTGGAGGCATAGTACAGTTAAATTATCAAATCATTAGTTCAAAAGTCGGGTCTTGTCTCGTTTACCCCCCCCCCAGTACTCAAAATCCTTAAAACTTGACAAAATGAGCTAAAATTTGGTGTGGGTATGTTTTCGACCACGCTGAGTTCAAATATCGCAACATTTTTCGATTTCGCGAAATTCGGAATTTTTCGATTTCTAAGGGGGGACCAAGGGAAACAGAAAAATTTTTTGTCTTCGATTTTGCTGAAAAGATGTATATAAGGGGTTTTCGGGGTCGTAGAACACGAATCTGAAGTCCGTTTTTCGATTCAGCTTTCCGTTCGCTCAGTATAAGCTAAAGCTTTAAGCTTAAGATGTAAGCTTATACTGAGCGAACGGAAAGCTGAATCGAAAAACGAACTTCAGATTCGTGTACGACCTCGAAAACCCTATATACATCTTTTCAGCAAAATCGAAGACAAAAAATTTTTCTGTTTCCCTTGGTCCCCCCTTAGAAATCGAAAAATTTCTAATTTCGCGAAATCGAAAAATTTTGCGATGTTTGAACTCAACGTGGTCGAAAACATACCCACACCAAATTTTAGCTCATTTGGTCAAGTTTTAAGGATTTTAAGTACTGGGGGGGGGTAAACGAGACAAGACCCCAAAAGTCTTAGCCCATTAGTTTAAAGTACGGCTTTAAAGAGATATTTTAACATGGGCTCATCATATCAAAGCTCTAAAGGCTCTCAGCTACACACTACATGTGTGCATGAACAGAAACTGAACAGACCCAAGAAGAGCAAACGGCAAAGAGTGACGAACGAATGTGAATTGTTTTGAATTTCTTTTTGAATATAAACTTATTGGCGCGTCTGGTGCCCTAGTTTTGCACCACTTATGGTCAGACGCGCATCGGCTACCTCAAAAGGACAAGTTTCTAAAATAAAGGTAAATGTGGGTGGCTTTCAATCTGAAAGACGTTGACTGCAGTTTGCAGTTGTGTCAACACCCTTTGGCATTATGTATGTTCGCGGCACGCTCTCCTTTTGTCTATTGTAATTTCTGTTTTGGGTTTCTACTCTATGACCAAAGATTATCTCAAGTGTTTTTACATCTACCTCATACCCCAATCTAAATAATCCTTTTAGTTTTGGTAAAGGCTTAATTAAGGGGGACTATAGTCAAATTTTAAAGATAGAAAAAGTGAAGGCATCTAGAGCCCGGAATACAAATTCACAAGTTCTATCACTGCTTGCATAAATTTAGAGGAAACGTGGTTTTACGTTCTTTGTATTTT
>JASAND010019258.1:0-14111 GCA_030248195.1 Trissonchulus latispiculum
GATCAAATGAGCTGAAATTTGTATGAGTATGTTTCAACCACGCTGAGTCAAATATCGCAAAATTTTTTGATTTCGCGAAATTAGATTTTTTCGATTCGTAAGGGGGACCAAGGGGACCCGAAAAAATTTTTTCTTCGATTTTGCTGAAAAGTTGTATTCAGGGGTTTTCGTGTTCGCAGAACACGAATCTGAAATCCGTTTTTCGATTCAGCTTTTCTTTAGCTCAGTATAAGCTACATCTTAAGCTTAGAACTTTAGCTTATATTGAGTTAACGAAAAGCTGAATCGTAAAACGGATTTCAGATTCGTGTTCTGCGACCTCGAAAACCCCTGAATGCAACTTTTCAGCAAAATCGAAGACTAAAAATTTTTCGGGTCCTCTTGGTCCCCCCTTACGAATCGAAAAAATCGAATTTCGCGAAATCGAAAAATTTTGCGATATTTGAACTCAGCGTGGTCGAAAATATACCCATACCAAATCTCAGCTCATTTGATCAAGTTTTGCGGAATCTGGGCCTGGGGTGGGTTATCCTGAAAAGATCCAGTGGGACTATTTACCACAAACGTTGCAGATAAGCTCAGGCTTTGCACGCCTGAACACGACAGAAATTACGAACTGTTAACGACTCTTAATCGCTACGGAACCAATGCCTCAATTCTACTTAGAGAAGCATTGCGAACATCAGGGCAGAACGACCTTATGATGATTTTGCCGGAACCCGATCAGCCATTGCAGAGAGGTGTTACTTGGAAGATTTATTCCCGCCTAAAGATGCTTCAGCAACAAAGTCATAAAACGTTTCAGTCTATGGATGCCGCACGGTTGGATGTTGTATTTGTTCTGGGACCCATGGACTGTGATGCTCGAACTGTGGAATTCACGGAATGGTTGGGAAATCATCCCTGCAAGCGATGGACTGTTCCCGAATGGTTTATAGCACCGTGGAACCATTATGATTGTAGTCATTGAACTTACCGTAACTGTATTTATACCTGGTATAATATGTAGTCACTTGTAAACCCTGCTGTATACTGCTTGAAATAAAATTTTTGCGCCAGTTCGCCTGGCTTACCTTTATCTCTACAACAATCATGGTTCCGGCCATATACAGCACGGAGCATACTTTGCAGAGAAAAACTAAGCTCATATTTGAATTCTGCATGGTCGAAAACCCCTATACACAAATTTTTCCCGTTAAAAATTGACAAGTTTGAAATTTAAGCTTGGGTCAGCCACGGTCCGGGTCATGGGTTACTTGCAGCACGGAGCTTAGGTTGCAGGGGAAAACTAAGCTCATATTCTAATTCTACATGTCCAAAAACCCTATAGGTAAGCTTTTCCCGTTAAAAATAGCGAATTTTTAATTTTAAGCTTGGGTCAGCCATGGTTCCGGTCATGGGTCACTTGCAGCGTGGAGCTTAGGTAATACAAGAAAACTAAGCTCATATTTGAATTCTACATGGTCGAAAACCCCCTAGATAAACTTTTCCCGTTAAGAATCAACAATTTTCAAATTTAAGCTTGGGTCAGCCATGGTTCCGGTCACTTGCAGCGTGGAGCTTAGGTAATACAAGAAAACTAAGCTCATATTTGAATTCTACATGGTCGAAAACCCCCTAGATAAGTTTTTCCCGACAAAAATCGACAATTTTGAAATTTAAGCTTGGGTCAGCCATGGTTCCGGGCGACAGAAGCTACAGCTGAGCCTCCTCCTCCGCCAGCGCCGCTTCGCCGCTTTCGCCGCTCACACCACCACCCCCACCAGGCCGCTTCGCCGCTTTCGCCGCTCACACCACCACCCCCACCAGGCCGCTTCGCCGCTTTCGCCGCTCACACCACCACCCCCACCAGGCCGCTTTCGCCGCTTCGCCGCTTTCGCCGCTTCGCCGCTTTCGCCGCTCACACCACCACCCCCCCAAGCAATACCTCTGGTGCGGACCTATTACTACTTACAACTACCAATTAACAATTGCCTACCTTGAGAAGTTGAGACTTGAAGTTGACTACTGTTTCTTATAAATTAAACGCTGGACGGCTTCATGATTGCGTTCGATGTGTGACAATGGGTCTTCATGATTACCACGATCTCATTCTGATGTTCATGGTGAAATTAAACAATGAACAGAATCGGAAAAGGATTTACCACTTTACCATTTTATTTTATTTTATCATTTTAGCATTTACCGTTTTTGACCTATTCGGATTAAAAGAAATTGCTTATTTATTATTGTCGGATATTTATTGTCTATATATGTTGTTTATTAGTTTTCATTTCATGTGCAATTGCAGAAGCTTAGACGTTCAGTTGTTTAAACCAAGCATTATGCAAAAAGTTGCTGGTTTCAAATATTACAAAGAACTTTTAGTCCGTATAATACCACTTCTCTCTCTTTATTTGGAATTTTGATGTGACCGTCTCTGCTTTGAATGCCTGTCACGAAAGACAGATGAATAAACTCAAAATTGACAGAATAATCTCAAGCTCCTTTTGTTTAAACAATAATTTATCTATAACGTGCCTAGTCGATCACTGGTGTTGCCTGTTGCCTTCTTTTTGGCTGTTTGGTTTTATTTTCTGCATATTTATGTAATGTACAGCTGTAAGACTTTGGCTCTATTTTAAAAATTTAATATTTAATCTTCAATTTCAACTTTGTTTAGGACCTAGGACTTTTGATCTCATGTTAGCATCGCACTATTTAACTTTCCTAATTGTAATTTTATCATTATGTTCATTATTTCAACTATTTGCTAATTCTAATGACAGTCATGAACTGTTTTTACTGACTGAAGATTCCCACGAGAGGATATACTTAAACTCTGTTAACAGCATATTAAATCACAGTTTGAGGACTGATCTGAGTAAGTGCGGTTATTAAATGAGACGATTTTTAAGACTGCATAATTTTTAAGCCGTGCAAGCAATCAGTAATTCAGTCAGTTTTGCACTTGCAGTCTGATGGCATGCATACTTAAGGTTGTACGCGCGTCGACGCGAGCCTACGCGCGTCTACAAACATCAATATTATTTTGCGCGCATCAACGCGCGTCGACGTGCGTCGATGCGCGTAAACTGGCATGCTACAAATGGGCGCGTTGACGCGCGTCGGCGCTTGCAGTGGCAGCATAGCACCAGGGCGTGATGTCGCGTTTGGAGGCGTCGACGCGCGTCTACGCCTCGAAGCTTCGACACGCGTCTACGCACGTCGACGCGCGTCTACGCGCGTCTATTGGCGATTGGGACTATGAAATCACCATTAGACTAAATGAAAGAACAAACGAAACTAAGATTGTCAGGATACGGATCTGGTGACTAAAACAGGTTTACAGGTTCCATTTCAGGATTGCATTATGCAACTTCAGGATCGCGCTCAGGGCTGGTTTTTGAGTTCAGAGGATAGAGTATTTAGAAGCAAGATCCAATTCAGGATCGGCTTGTTTAATTGAGAATAGAACTCAGGGTTGGATGCTGAGTTCAGGATCGGTTTTACAGTAGCATTCTAACTTCAGGATCGAATCAGACCAGTGACCTAAATGATGCAAGATCTGACCCTGAACTTACAAGTCGATCCGAAATGGATCCTCATCCTTTTTTTAGCTAGATCCTGAAATATTCTTCACCAAAGCAGGCCTCGGGTACCCATTGGAAATTGGGCCTATCCGCAGGCCCGCGCGGGTATTTTGCGGGTATTTTGCGGTTTTTGCCTTGAACAACTCACTAAAATTATTTAGACCAGAAACGTAACAGGAAGCAAATTCAAAGGCTTAACCAACGTTTCTTCGAAGATTTGTTTCTATGCGGCGTCTCGTTCCTTGATTGCTTATATTTTTCCTATTTAAACTCATTACTCTTTCTTGCTGTAGTGTGATTCATAAAAGTCGGGTATGGTTTCATCTGGTGCTTTTATGACAAGCTTTCTTATATAAGCCCAACTTTGCTTTTACTCAAGTTTAACTCTAGTGCACATTTTGTGTCAGTAAAATTCAGGAAACTTTTTGCACGCTTTGTTGCCCTTAACAATAATGCCAGACTCAAAATCCTGAAAACAGATTGTGTAGTTGTCCTTTGCTGTTATCCGGCTGCTATCTATCATCGAAAATGTGGTTTTTACAAAAACACGAACAAATTTTTTGCCAGCGATTCCAGCATTCAGTATACAAGCTGTTTCCAAAAGGAATCACTACATTAAGAAGTTTCTTCCAAGTTCGGACATTTTCGTGCACCGAAAAATAGACCCTAACCTGACCCGTCAATTAGCAAAATGTATGCGCAACCTAGATTTTGCCTAATTTTCCCAACTTCGGCAAGCGACAACTTATTGTTAGAAAGCAGCAATTGGGGTAACTTAAAAAGGATCCCGGGATATTTCTTTTTTATGACAACAGCCTACATGATAGCAATTATAAGATTGTCATATCTCCGGACCGATAACTGGTCTGTGTGAGATCTTCAGATCGACACCCTTGGCTTAATTTTACGGCTTGTGTAGCTCAAGAAATAATAGATTATTTGATTTCTTCATAAATGACATGTTTTCAATGCCAAAATAACAACAATGGATATATCTCACCAAACAGAAATCTAGGAAGATGCTTTCAAAAGCAAAAATATAGAGCTCAATGTGATTTTTGCTCAATGAATATAGTCATTTTTATGTCAGGAATTGCCAGAACTTGGCAAAAACTGTCCTGAACGGAAATCCCGAATTTTTGGAGCGGGATTGCGAGGAGAGTGTTTCAGCGCTAAAAGAACTCATTTTGGAAAGTTTCATCAAGCATTTTTCAGTTACATACAGCGCAGTTGTAAAATGGATGCGCTAGTATTCAAAAGCACAAAATTAATAAAAATTAAACACTTCCTGCCTAATTTGTACTGGAAAACATGGTAACTACTCCAAAACATTACAAAAAACTCATATTATAATTGAGGGAAACCGAATTTTTGCGGGTACCTCGTGTCCTACTGGCCGCGGGTAGCGGAACGGGGCGGGTTCCACTTTGCGGGTAGTGGGGCAGGTAGCGGGCCGAAATTGGTACCCGCTTACAACTCTGTTCTAGACACCCGATCCTAAAGTTATTTATCCTATGCAATTTTAGAATATATACGTATCATTTGCAATATAGATTCCAGCGGATTTCAGTGAAGCCAAGAATTCTCGGTATTGCCGGGATGGTCTGTTAAGTGTACGGACACTATTCTGATAGTGTGCAACTTAAAATACAAAAAACTAAATGAAGCCACATCACTTGGCATATTACCCTATAATATAAGACATGTGACATGTGCTTTTTGGGGCATACAGAAAAAATTAGTTTTGCCCAAGTGCTGCTGAAAAAACGAAACAAACCGGAATTGAATTTGGCAATCCCTCGGAGGTAAGTTTGGGGATGGGTCCCTCAGAAACTCACGCTTCACACCTCTCCCTGTTACACAGATATGATGATGATTGACGATGCATGATATCCGCATAGATCATAAATTTTTATTCCACTGTTTTAATTTCCATTCTGTTATTAAGATGACAAATGATTAGACAATTAGCGGGAAATATAACCACTAACGTTTCGCACCAAAAGCAGTTTCCAGTCTAACTAAAGTGAGTTTCTTAACTGCAAAAAGTGATTTTGTGACTATAGCATTCAATGCCTGCTGTGGAAACAACTGCATAAGCTTCCCTGATCTTAATGCAATGATCGGGCTGGAATGCTGTAACAACACACCGATGAGCTACTTTGAGTTTATCTGCTGTAATGGTGTCGTTCATGGAAGGCGAAACGGAGACAAGTACTACGACAGATGCTGCGGGGACCAACCGTATACTTATTCAGAAACCTGCTGTAAAAATAAAGTATACACCTAGAACTTGTTTATTGCATGACTTGCCGCTTAAACTTGTGGTTCGTAGGGATAGGATTCTTATTTCCAAATGTAGACTGTAAACTGAAAGGTCAAGAACTGTGTAGTCGTGCTCAACATGACTTATAATTAAATATTCACGTTATTAAAACGTAAACTGCGTCAGTCTGTCTAGTTCTGAGGTTTTGCTTTGATTCATTCGTGGTTTTGCTTCTTTCTGTAGGTTCACTGACATACGGCCGAGCTTGGGGACGGGTTCTGTGCCTCTCGTGGGGACCCAACAAAATTTAATCCTTAATGACTTTTAATGACTCGTTAAGTGGCTCCCTGCTGGGTTGAGTTGGACTCTCTTAACAATAGGGAAGGTCAATTCAAGGACAAATTTAACTCTGCTTATTTAGGTCCCCACATCAGCACAAATTTTACCGTAATCTATAAGCAAAGTTAACGCTACGTAGGGAAGAATAATTCTTGATAGTTTCCTTCTATTGACTGTTAAATATTAAGCAAAGGTGCAATTTTAAGAAGAGGATATTTTGCGCTTTCCCCCCCCAGCCCTAACTTTTGATTTTTTTTGACCAATAACTTTGAAATTTGATGTGGGTGCATATTGGAGGCTGATGGATTCAAAAATTCAAAAATTAAATTTTTAAAAACCTAAAAAATTTGAAATTTTAGTTTGGTAAGGGGAACCAAAAGATTTTTCGAAAAATATTTTGCTGAAAACTTGCATGGGGTTTTCTGGGGCGCTGAGCACGAATCTGAAGTCCGTTTTTCGTTTCAGCTTTTCGTTAGTTCAGTATAAACAAAAGTTGTAAGCTTAACAGCCTAACGAAAAGCTAAAACGAAAAACGGATTTCAGATTCGTGCTCAGCGCCCCAGAAGACCCTTATGTGCAAGTTTTCAGCAAAAGTCTTTAAAAAAATTTTTGATTCCCCTTAGTGCCCCCTTACCAACCAAAAATTTAAAATTTTAAAATTTTTTTTAATTTTTGAATTCATAAGCCTCCAGTGTGCACCCAGACCAAATTTCAAAGTTAATGGTCAAAAAAATCAAGTTATGGCTGTGGGGGGGAAGCGCAAGAGACCCCAAGGAAAGAATTATTCATCACTACGTAGCATTAACTTTATCTGTAGATTACGGTAACATTTGTGCTGTGTGGGGACCTAAACATATATATAGGCAGAGTTCAATTTGACCTTGAATTGACCTTCTCTGTTGTTAAGACTGTCCAACTTAGCTCAGCAGGCAGTCACTTAACACTGGAAGAAGAGTCATTAAGGATTAAATTTTGTTGGGTCCCCACGAGAGGCACAGAGCATTGAAAGGGATATTCGATAGGAAATTCTTGAGAGAGCTCACAACCACAGTGCGCGAATTTGCATAACTTATCGCAAGACATCATTAATTATTACGAAAACGTCCAATTTTCAGTTTTTATTCTTATCCGGCCATTCTTGCTTACCAGTTGGTCATTTCTGCATACTTTTGACCCTGTGTAGTGTTGTTCACCAGCCCAATTTTTCGTGAACCGTTAACAGGCCAGCCGGTCTGGACAAGGCCGGTGCACAATACTAAGCCTGTACTTTGGAGGGCCCACCGTTACCTAGCATTACAGATCATAGTTATCTTTATCTCTTTGAATATAGATCTTCCCTGTGCAAGCTCAATCCTGTTGTGGTGAAACTCCTTTTGATGTTTACGATAGAACAAAAATTTGTTGTGGAGGAACTATACATGATATTGACAAGCAAATGAAGACCCCTGCTTGCTGTGGAAGCACAATATACGACGCTTCAGGGCATTTATTTTGCTGTGGAGGGCAGGTATGTGTATAGACTATCTTAGCTTTAAAGTCAGCAAACATAGAACTATGGATATATGGAAAGCAAGCAAAAGCTGATTTCTGGATAAGAAAACGATGTTTCTACAAATCCTATTCATACAGAAAGTAACTTAGGCCACAGTGTTTGCAAGTAAAATTTGTTTTAGGTGTACGAAAGAGACGTTTACAATGCCTGCTGCATTAAATATCGTGCCAACGTTTCCGATCCGATAGAGGCGGAAGGATACGACATGCACACACAGCAATGCTGTGACGGAATACAGAACAAGACATATTACGATGCATGCTGTTATGTCTATGATGCCAAGAAACCGCAAACAGTTCAACCAAGCCCCGTTCCCTACAGATCCGATATTCAGTGCTGCGATTTTGAAGGAGTGAAGAATAAGAATTCCAATGGAGACTGCCCTCCGTAACTGCTCAACTTATTTGTTTTGTTTTACAAGTACTAATTAAAAATTCATTAAGAATGTGACAACAAGCAGGTTTTCTGTTGTCAGCTGCTATAAAATTTGAGGCAGACACAATTTAGTAAAACACATACATTTGGCAATTCGAGACGGAGGCGAGAAAAGCAAGTGTTAGTGAGTTTCTAGAAATTTCAGTTAGATAAAGTCGGTTTATGCACAACTCTGACCTACAAAAATGCCACCGAAGAAATGTTTCGTTATGCTCTGAAGTAACCATTCACTGCAAAAATTTCGCGTATAGATATTAGCACAGTACACAAACAGAGTTTCAACTTGCATACACAGAATCACTGCTGCTGCTTGGGAGGAGATCATACTTTTGGAAGCCGCGTTATTTTTTGCCTCAAAATACGCCAATTTTTCTCAAACTTTTGAATATAATGATCCATAAATCGGGTGAAACTCGAGATATTTCAACCAAATTCTGTGTGTCAATTTGCACTTTTATATGAAAGGAAGGTGTGTGCTAAGTTTCACTACAATTGCTGCTGGTGTTAAACTGGTTTATCTTCAGTAGTCAGAATTTCATATGTCAGAATTTCATTAGTCAGAAATTAACCTTTCAAACTTTCATTAGTCAGAATTTCATTAGTCAGAATTTAGGTTTTTGAAATAATATAAGTTGAACTTTCATTTGTCAGAATTTCATAAGTCAGAATTTCATTAGTCAGAATTTCATTAGTCAGAATTTCATTTGTCAGAATTTTGCAAAAAAGCCATTTTTTTCCTGGCGCAAAGTGTAGCAAACTGGCTGTTCTTGATGATAATTTTATAAAATGGTTCAACACAAATATATGTGTTTTAGCTCTAACCACCAGCAACGAGCAAAGCTCTTTTTTCAAAAGTGGGTTCAAGAGTTCCCCAACAACTGGGCTGGTTCCGTATACCGTCATCTTACAGACAGGCAATAACGATAGGCTGTTTAGTTCGAATTTTAAAAGAATCGGAATGGCCAAGAGTACGTAATACCTGTTGGATTATGTACTCTTGCTATGGCGCAAATCATCAGGGGTCTTTCTGGGGAAGAGTTAAAAGCTGCAAAGGAGTTAATTTTAGTTCTGCTCTTCTCTACTCTACCTACTTTATCGGGAAAGGCCCTAAGATTGTGCAGCAACGTGCAAAAGTTTGAAGAAACTAGGAAAATCAAATTCTGACTTACGAAATTCTGACAGATGAAATTCTGACTAATGAAATTCTGACTAATGAAATTCTGACAAATGAAAGTTCAACTTATATTATTTCGAAATTTAAATTCTGACTAATGAAATTCTGACTAACGAAATTCTGACTAATGAAATTCTGACTAATACGATTCTGACTGATGAAAGTAGACGGTTAAACTGTGGATGCATGCCTCAGTTCGATGACGAATTTTCTAATTTTCCAAATTTTATACCAAATTTAAGCTGTCGATGTCCTGAACATTTTTCTTATTGTACCAAGTTTCTACAAAGTAGTACGAGAAAGTTAGAGCGCGTTAAAGTTTGAAGTAAATAACAGCCGGAGAGCTTGATCAAATCTTTCAAGCACCGTAACTGCTAGCTACTTGGCGTATTATATATTGGCACTTGTACAGCAATAAATAGGCCTAGATGGGTGCTTTTATTTAATGTATTGGCTAGGTCGTAGTCCTTTGTCATCCTTTATGTGTACACGACTTCGAAACGCTCAGAAGTATGCTGGCGTAAATACTAAATTGTAGGGATTTGAACTGAAGTATCTCTTTGGACACATATGGGGGTACATTTTACCCGAAAATGAGCGAAATCAGTGGCTATAAATTTGGTGCCCGGCGACCCCTCTCCTTTAAGACTGAAAAATACGTAGACGCATTACTAAGAGAATTACGTATGCATATTGCTGCCAGTTTTAGTTTAGCACACGTGAGCATCTTCCGTCTGTTTTGGTTAGTGATCGTCTGGCTGCAAAAACTAGTTACTGTAATTATATAGTTAATAAATTAATTTTTTAAAAAATTCCAAAATTTCCATCGTTTTTCTTAAAAAAATTAAGAAACTTCAGCAAAAAAATCCGGCGAAGCCATAGGCTTGTACCTTGGCCGGGCTTGGGGGAGAGGAGGCTTGGACCCTCCCAAACCTCCCGTGTAGTGTTGTTTCAGTAGCCGATTTCAGTTTCAGTTTCAGTTTTAGTCGGCAGTCAGAAATAATTTCAGTTTCAGTTTCAGTCGGCGGACCAAAATAGTTTCAGTTTCAGTCCGCAATGTAAAATAATTTCAGTTTTAGTTTCAGTTTCAGTCGGAGTTTGATTCAGGTTCAGTTCAATAAAAAAAAGAATGGTTTCCAGCCTTCTGAGTTATCATAAAGAACTGTTTAATGTTTATTCGACTTCCCCTGCAGCTATACTAACTGAATAGAAGCTAAAAACCGTCAAAATTCCAAGTTTTAAGGCAAGACTGAAACCGAGTTTCAATTTTGTACCCAAATTAGTTTCAGTTTCAGTCGGCAGCCTAAAAAGTTTCAGCTTCACTTTCAGATTCAGATCTCTTCCCAAAATAATTTCAGTTTCAGTGACTGAAACGTCACTACCCCCGTGTTAACCTATGCTTCTACTATTTGTTTTCTGATTAAATCTTATACAATAAGTCATTGTTGTTTAAATTACTAGTTTGAGTTAGATACCCAGCCAGTAATCAGCTCCGCATTGATCGCCGGTTACATATTTAAGTTTTCGACTGAAATTGCTAGACTGTATAAAGGTTAACATAAAGCAAAGCAAACTTGCTTTGATAATTTTTCGCACATTGGATGTAAGGTAATCTTAATTTAACTGCTCTTAAATTTTATGGTCACCTGTCTGTAAAAAATTAACCTTTTCATTTTTCAGAGGAAGAAAAAAGCAGAAATCGGCTGCTATTGATACTATACTACTTCGACGTCACCATTTAGATTTCCTTCTAGATTATTTGCTATCCAACTACAATAACACAACTGTTTAATTCACAATTCCCAAACAAACTTCACACGATGCCACGCCAGCCAAATGCACTGTAGTAGTAGTTTTTAAATGCTTACTTTTAAAAGACCGCACCGCAACCAACACACAATAATCCTAGCACACTGTGATAATAAATCTAAGCTTTGTACTTAGAGCTAACTAGTTACAGTAAACATCAAACCACGCCAAACACAAAGAATAAAATCTAATTTCAAATGAAAGAGTTCATGAAACTCAGTTGATCAATTAAACAGTAAACACAACAAATAAGCGAATCATAAAAATACTGTCCCACAAATATCACGAAGCATAAAGCTAAAAACAATGCTATCTTCTCACAAGTAGTTACCAGCTACAGCGAGACAAGGGATGGAGCGCGACCAATGGTCGTATGATGGAAGAAAACATTGGGCGAAAATATTTGAAATTTATATACCTGATAAATTCCACTTCGGGTTTCAATCGCATGTTTTTTCAATTTCACGTCGACTTTTTCTTCCTCCAAACATTCCACGTTTCAACTGTCTAAATTTTTAAACTTTCAAGAGTTTGGATCAAATTCAGGTATATAAATAAAACAGACTGAATAAAACGAAATTTAAAGTACAAAACTTCCAGCAAATTCGTAGAAAATGAAGTAGAATTTGTAGCATAGATGCACAAACCCAAATCACAAAACCCTTATTTCTACACTATATTACATAATAAAATATGAACACGCTATACAAATAAAACACACTGCAAGCTAATATAAATAAATAAATACTCAAGTTACCTATTCACACTGTAATAAAAAATCTAGAACATTCCCGCATTACAGTGGAAGCTTAACAGTCAAAAACAAGTATAACCATTGTGAACACAATTAAATTCATTGCACATACGATATATCAATGGTGTTATTTCTTTACGTTAAAACACTTAAAGGGGGGGTCTATTTTTGGGCCATTTTTTCGACTTTCTCCAATCTCGCTGATTTTCACATATTATTTTAATGTCCAAATGCCATATTTTAACGAGTTTTTAAAATTAAAGTCGTAACTCTTATGGTTGTCGAGTAATTTCATCTCAAAGTTGAGATTTCATGTGTTAAACATAGGAAATTTAAAAAGTTGTCATTTTTCGCGGGCGCCAAAAAAATCTCCCGATAAACGTTGATGAATCTGGACAACTTATACATTAAAATAACGCTAAAATGTTAAACTGCGGTGCCCTGGAATTAGAATTTTAATTTAGGCCTTTAAAATTTTGTAATTAATTTTAAATGATTAAAATTTGACTTGACGCTCAAGATGTGTTAAATTTTAATTCTTCCAGAATTAATTAAAAACTTTTAAAGGCTTTCAATTAAAAATTCTAATTCCAGGGTATCGCAGTTTAATATTTTAGCGTTATTTTAATGTATAATTTGTCCAGATTCATCAACGTTTGTCGGGAGATTTTTTGGCGCACATTAAAAATGATAACTTTTAAATTTCCTATGTTTAACACATGAAATCTCAACTTTGAGGTGAAATTACTCAACAACCATAAGAGTTACGACTTTAATTTTAAAAACTCGTTAAAATATAGCATTTGAACATTAAAATATGTGAAAATCAGCGAGACCGGAGAAAGTCGAAAAAAATGGCCCAAAAATGGACCCCCACTTAAGGTGGTGATTCCCTTTGGTCACATAAAGTTTGCACCATTATTACTCATTCATTACGTGGAGTTAAGAAGCGATTTTTATATCAAAATGTAGCTTGACATTTTCTCTTTTTAATGCGTGATACGAAACTAATGTTGCTTTTCTAAAATATTTTTAACACATTTTAGAAGAAGTATAATTTTCCAGAATTTTTGCAGACTCAAGTAAATTTTTTCGCGAGACATCGGTTATATCATTGGATACCTCCATCAAATAGCTGGGGACGATTTTTTATTTATTGTGAAATCGCTCTTCGTTATAGAGAAATAAGCTGAAATGTGTGCGTAACCTGTATTTTGCCTACTTTTTCCAACTTTGTCAAGCGATTACCTTAGCTAGAAAGGAGCAATCGGGGCAACTAAAAAATCGTCCCTGGGTATATTTGTGCTGAACACATTTGTTCAGTAGCAGCCCTCCACCTTGCATGGTGAATGCTCCACAATCTTTGGAAAAAAATCGGTCGTGTTTTTGCAAAAACTACATTTTTATGATAGCAGCCTACAGGATAGCAGTTGGAAGACGATCATGCGTCGGTTAATTTGTCCCTGTGAGACCTTCTGATCGACGCCCTTAGTTTGATTTTACGGCCTGCGTAGTTCAAGAAAAATTGTATAATTTGATTTCTGCAAAAATGACAAGTTTTCGACGCCAAAACAAGAACATCGGCTATATCTCACGGTAGAGAAAAGCTAGAAAGGTGCTTTAAAAAGCAAAAATGTGAAGCTCAATGAGATCTTTCGAATGAATATAGTCATAACTGTATACCAGCTGCCAAACGTTGAGAAATCGGGAAAAACCACTCTGACCGGAAATCTCGAATTTTCGAAGCGGGATTGCGCAGAGGGTGTTAGAATGCTAAAAGAACTTATTTCGGAAAGTTTCATCAAATTTCATTTTGATTTACGCCGCCAAAGAACAATATGTGCCCAAAGGGAATCACCACCTTAAGATATTATTTAAAAGAAAGCAGAATCTGGAAATTTTTGTAAAGACAAACTGTTATTTAGTGTGGTAAAGAATACATAAAATACAAATGTGACCAACCCTCTGTAAGCTAACGCCTGGATCACTCCGCAAATTGGGCCCTAATGAATCAAAGAAATTCGACCGCCAAGTGTTCTAAAACTTGAAACAGACACGAATTATGCGAAAATACTGTTTGTGTTCTCGAGCTATATCACACCTCCGTTTCGACTGGATACCAATGGTATTATGCTTGTCACACTTTTATGTATATGAATTCTTGGTGTTTTATGGAACACATTTTGCAATACGTAACTGAACGAAGTACA
>JASAND010019259.1:0-47252 GCA_030248195.1 Trissonchulus latispiculum
AGAATTGATTCAAATGAATGCGATAATTTTCAGCCGCCCCAAAAATAAAGTTTGAGTGAACTGGCACAAAAGACGATTAAACTTACAGCTCGAATACAAGAAAAATATTGGCAGGCGTTTGGTAGACATCGTGCAGTTCAACTGAAACAGATAAAAATGGTATGCAAAGATTGGCTATTAAGAAGATAATAATGATCCAAGAAAGACAAACTGTAGACAGCACTTTACTATAAGTAACGCACAAAAATTATTTCACGTAACATATATTTTTATATACCAATTTCATTCAGACTTTGAACACAAGCGTGGATCCAGAAGAGAGGTTTTTGGAGGTTGGAACGTATACTCCCTCCATTCTGGGTTGTACATAGAAAAATCCTGTTAATATCTCATTGGAAAAAGTGCAGGATTTAAGAAAGTTCGGCACACCCTCCTTCTCAGAATCTTGGATACGCCCCTATTTTCACCTTATGGATGGGATACTTATAATTAGCACATTGTGATGACTGATGCCGACATCAAGCACAAGTAATAAGAAACAAATGGAAGTTACAGTTTTAGCAATATGGTCGTGAAAATTTGGAGATTTTAGTGTACTTTGGCTGATCACTAGAAACTGTAATTTTTTTAACCAGGCAGACTAATTTCGCAATCTCTGCGAAAGGGTTACGATGACTTAGCTTTGCCTAAGATATATAGAAACTGATTTTAGAGCTCTACTGCACTATACTCAACCTCTATACATATGTAAACCCAACTAATGTTAGGATGTCCAGCAACCATTCTGAGGGTCTCAATCTCTCTCAACAATTTCTGGAATCGGTTTCTTCGCCCATGAACAACGACAACCTTGACGACAAACTCTCTACCGGAGGATTTCTCAAAGCATCGACGCACCACACTGCTCATTCCACTGGAAAACGAAAAAGACAATACGTATATATACGTTTTTGAAACGGATTACCACTATGAGACTAAGGGCTGAGTCATCAAGTCTATTTCCTCAAGCTATGGCAGCTCCTTCACCTGTAATACAGCGGTTTCTGAAAATTCAGACCAGTTCGAACATTGTTTTTGCATAAATCAACAAATTTTTAGCAAAAGTAAAAACCAAAACAAAAAATATATGTCGGTGTGTGTGTCCAAGTGGTGTGTGTGTGTGTGTGTGACCCCATGATGGAGGGTCGCGCCCCCTAAATTTTTTCCACTCCCCCGTTTTTTCAGACCCCCCTTTTCTAACCCCTTTTAGAAATTTTTTTGAATTTTAGTAACGTGTGTCGAAAAATTCCAAAAATTTGCGATGCGTCGCTATTAAGCAGGTAGGAGCAAAATCGTTAAAAATAGCTGTAAATTGAGAACATTTTTCAATTTTTTGACGAAAAACCGATTTTTCATGACCCCCTCGAAAATTTTTACCCCTCCCCCAAATCGACTTTCGCGACCCCCCGCTCCCTTTTTTCATTTCGCAGACTTTCACCATGATCACGAAACCTAATTCTATTCGAGGCCGGTCAATTTATGTTCCAAAATGTGTTTTTCAAAAAAGAACAACATAAAAAATTTTCATCTTCTGGGGGATCTGCCCCTCCTGACCACTAATTGTGGACGACTTTCTTGATGCTGCTGCAAACAAAAATGGGCACTGTGCTGGTGTAGTGGTGTGTGCAAAGTTGCCTCAGGTAAAGGGTGTTGCCATAGAGTATATATTTTTGTGACGAATAGATTTGTAGTAGATTTTATTGCATTTTCTTGCAGAAATGTTAAAAATTTTTGCTTTCGTCGGCGCAATAACTTGGAGACATAGGTGTGGCTGGCGAAAAAAGTGGGGGTGGGGGTTCAGAAAAAAGTAGGGAGGGGGGTTTGATGAAAAAAGGGAGTGGGGGGTCGCGAAAAGTCGATTTGGGGGAGGGGTAAAAAAAGTTTCGAGGGGGGGTCGGCGAAAAATCGGTTTTTCGTCAAAAAATTGAAAAATGTTCTCAATTTACAGCTATTTCTAACGATTTTTAGCTTAATTAAGCGAATTCTAGCAATTTTTTCGCAAATTTTTGGAATTTTTCGGAAAAATTTCGAATTTTTAGCTAAAATTTTCAAAAAATTTTCTAAAATTTAGGTAGGGGTTAGAAAATTTTTAGGGGGGAGGGGTCTGAAAAAATCGATTTGGGGGGAGGAGTTGGAAAAAATTTTTAGGGGGGGTCAGCGACCCCTCCATTTGGGGGAGGGGTCCCCCCACCCCCCCTAACACACCTATGCTTGGAGACACACACCGTACATATATTTTTTGTTTTGGTTTTTACTTTTGCTAAAATTTGTTGATTTATGCAAAAACAATGTTCGAACTGGTCTGAATTTTCAGAAACCCTGTCTTAGGTGAAGGAGCTGCCATAGCTTGAGGAAATAGACTTGATGACTCAGCCCTTAGTCTCATAGTGTTAATCCGTTTAAAATCGTATATATACGTATTGTCTTTTTGTTTTCCAGTGGAATGAGCAGTGTGGTGCGTCGATGCTTTGAGAAATCCTCCGGTAGAGAGTTTGCCGTCAAGATTGTGGATATTCTGGGCGAAGAAACCGATCTCCAGGAATTGTTGAGAGAGATTGAGACCCTCCGAATGGTTGCTGGACATCCTAACATTAGTTAGTTTACATATGTATAGAGTTGGAGTATAGTGCAGTAGAGCTCTAAAATCAGTTTCTATATATCTTAGGCAAAGCTAAGCTCACTGCAAATTTTCGCAGAGATTGCGAAATTAGTCTGCCTGGTTAAAATTACAGTTTCTAGTGATCAGCCAAATTACACTAAAATCTCCAAATTTTCACGACCATATTGCTAAAACTGTAACTTCCATTTGTTTCTTATTACTTGTGCTTGATGTCGGCATCAGTCATCACAATGTGCTAATTATAAGTATCCCATCCATAAGGTGAAAATAGGGGCGTATCCATGATTCTGAGAAGGAGGGTGTGCCGAACTTTCTTAAATCCTGCACTTTTTCCAATGAGATATTAACAGGATTTTTCTATGTACAACCCAGAATGGAGGGAGTATACGTTCCAACCTCCAAAAACCTCTCTTCTGGATCCACGCTTGTGTGCAAAGTCTGAATGAAATTGGTATATAAAAATATATGTTACGTGAAATAATTTTTGTGCGTTACTTATAGTAAGTGCTGTCTACAGTTTGTCTTTCTTGGATCATTATTATCTTCTTAATAGCCAATCTTTGCATACCATTTTTATCTGTTTCAGTTGAACTGCACGATGTCTACCAAACGCCTGCCAATATTTTTCTTGTATTCGAGCTGTAAGTTTAATCGTCTTTTGTGCCAGTTCACTCAAACTTTATTTTTGGGGCGGCTGAAAATTATCGCATTCATTTGAATCAATTCTCGCTTTTTATCAGAATATAATGTAGGTTACAGTTTCTGGTCAGAGTAGTGGAATTTTTGCTTAGAAAAAACAGTATATTATTATTTTTATACCAGTTTTTATACAGTAATAAAGGTTATAAATGAACTCAGTGTTTCGTGGCAAGTTTTTAGTTATCGTTTTTTATTGCAGGTGTCGCGGAGGTGAACTCTTTGACTATCTCACGAGAACTGTAACCCTGTCAGAGAAAAAGACTAGGTACATACGTCGACATTGTAATTGACATATTTTCGTTGACTTTTATTTTTGCAACTGTGTACTCACATAGTCATTTATGCAATACGTAAGAATACGTACGTAACTTTTTAAATTCCTAAAGCTTTCTAAAACCCGCTAAATAACCTGAAAACTGTTTTAGATATTAATCGTCTTCGAAAACTGCTGAAAATGTCTGGTTAAGGTTAATACATTTTGCCTGTATAACTTTACTCAGAGTTCTGGGGAAAAGTTGCCTGCTTTTTAGTGCAATATGCTATAAATCCATTGCTTTCTTTAATTCGTTAAAGCCATTTATTTCTACTTTCCTGGGTTTTCTCTAGGCCAAAAAATGAGGTGCTCACTTGTGGGGAGGGGGGAAGACCAACAGTTTGGGAGGGGGAATAAAATAGGTTAAAAAGTTGAAAATACCGTAAAAAAATGATGAGTTTTCTACGTACTGCTACAACTAAGCTCGAAAGTGCACAAGAATCAAGCTTCAGTACGAAAATAGACGATTTTGACCAAAATTTTTGACAATTTTGACCAACAGTCCTTAAAATTTGGCATTTTCTGAGCACCTTCTAGTGAGTGGGGGAAAAGGGTCGAGTGGGGAGGGAACCCAAAAACTGGGGGGAGGGGCGCCCCTCACACACCTCCCACTAAAGAAAACCCAGCCTTTCAATCTATTAAACCCCCTCTCCCACAAACACAAGTATGTAACTAGTCGAATTTACTAATGACCGTTGGGGGAGGGTGGGTCTGCAATGTCCATATGGTCAGTGTGGTTGTGATGATCCTCGGCTTCTGTTGCAGAAACATCATGCGACAACTCTTGAGTGCTGTCAAAGAATTGCACTCCAGGAATATTGTGCACCGTGATTTGAAGGTAATCTATACTTTCCTATCAATATGGTATCCTGTTTCCGCCCCCATATGGGTCCCTTAACACTTACGTACTGATTTGTTGAGTGATAGATATTTATTGATGTGAAGTTATAGTTATGTAAATCAAGCTACCCGCTTTTACTGAGTTCCAGTTCTCTCTGAAGCCATGCGTCGTTATTGTTTTTTAGTGTTTCTTTTCTTTGACTTTTGCGCCCTGTAACATTCTATGGACTCGAGTTGTCTTCCAGGGAGCGATTTTATCTGTGTCAAAATACCTTTTTGAAGAGTTTTCTATAGAGAGTCCGATTTCATGCTGGAAACTTGGAAGTCTATATGAAATGTCAAGAGGTCCTTTTTTCGCAAAATACTGTGCGTTCCCAGCAAACGTTTTCTATGCTCTGAGAATTTTTCTTTCCATAGTCTTTCCTCGACTTTGGGTGCTTCTGTTACGTAGTAGTTTCATGGAATTTCTTATAACTAAGAATTCCAGAAACCTGTTCGTTTTCCAATTGGATGCTCATAGCTTGTCTTTCATTTTCATTCATGCTTAATTTTCCATCCTGTTTTTTGTTTTCAGTTGGAAAACATTTTGATGGTTGATAATGACGATAAAATTAAGCTTACGGATTTTGGATTTGCCTATCGTCTGAATCCTGGAGAAAAGTTGTATGGTAAAATATGACAATACGTATATATATACATACATGATACTAATAAATCGTGGTTAACTTTTAGTTAATTAACTTAAAATTAACTCTTTTTGGTTACTTTAGTTAGAGTCTGTGAACAGAATAACTGGTTTCGTGTTGGGAACGTATTGCCGGTCATACATACGTTTTTTGCACGATTGTCACTTAAATTTAATGTTTCTTCATAGGGTGAAACATTGTAGCTTTTGTCCGGAATTTATCGCTCTGATTGCCCTAAGGTTTTTTGAATTTATCGGCGTCACTTCTGGCATTTTGTCTTCTCTGAATTATGTATCAAAACCAATGTGTACGTTTGCTTCAAAAATAATTTTTTGGATGATTTTAGAAAAATAGCACAAGGCGCCTGTCGCCCACACAATTACTCGTCTTTTTACCCCACACCCTACCTCAAGAACTTTCTTGACGAATTTATTGGGACTGGGATGATATTGCTTTCAAAATATGTTTGTCTCAGTTTTTAAGTTCGACTTTCAACTTTCCGATACCTTTGGCATTTGATTTCTTTCAGAACTGGTCGGCACCCCTGGTCTACTTTCCCCGGAGCTGTTGAAAACCAACATGCAACAGGAAGAGTCCCTGGGCTATTCCCTCCAGACCGACCTCTGGGCCTGTGGTGTCATCATGTATACTCTGTACGTACTGTACTTCCTTGTAACCAGTGTTCTTCGTTTTCACTTTGAGTATAGCTTCGCCTGTCATTAGTGTATTGCTGATTGTCCAAAGGAAACTTTTGCAAGCCATCGAGAATAGCGGCTCGAAATATTTGCTTCCGTTTGACCCGAACTAAATACAAAGCCTTCGATGTCGTCATTATACATGACTGGTGGGTTTACCAAATTAAATTTTTTCACATAATACCAAAAATATGATCGAACAAAATTTAGACTTGATCTTGCATTAACCGTTAAAACATTTGCATTGAGCTATTTTTGTTTAAGCATTTTCTCTGTTAACTCCGACTGAAATATTTATTTGCATAGGTGTTATATTGCCTAAATTATTGTTTTCTTCTGAATCGTTTCAATCGCTCTGGCAGTGTATGCCCATTTGGTTGCCATTTTTCAATCCAGTTCTCTGTCTTAGACCATGTAATGCAGAGTAACAGGAGATGAAACTGTCATAGCGGGTAGGGCTCTTTGCTGAGTGGAACCGAAGTTGCTGAGCAGTGACAGCCACTAAACCGCGGGCTGACAGGCGGATCCAGAAGGATACAAGGCACTAATCGCAGAGAATAATATCAATGAAAAATCCCACAGTTTTGGACTATGTAAGGCTTTGTCTTAGTGACGGTAGGACACAAGTTCATATTGAGCTTTCTCTGTGTTTGCATTTGAATTGTAAGCTTTATTGTATTCTTGTTTTTTCTAGTCTGTGTGGCTACGCTCCCTTCTATCATCGAAAGCAGCTGTACATGCTTCGAATGATCATGGAAGGCCGCTATGAGTTCCGATCTCCGGAATGGGATGAAATCAGTACCACTGCCAAAGATTTGGTATTAAACTATAAGCTCTATATATATAACATGTACAGATTGTTTCGAGGTTGGGGGTGGATAGGATGGATTTTCCAAAACCATGCATGATGGGCCCGGAACAGCAAGAAAAACAAGATGGAATTTTGAGAAAAACGGGGAGTGTTCACCTGGCTTACTTCTTGGCCAAAATTTGTGGGGGGGCTCGAAGAAGCCCCCCCCATCGATGGGGGGCTTACCGAAAATGGTAGGGGCATATTTTTTGATAAATTTTTAATTTTTTTGTTTTAAAAACTGCTAAACGTCGCTAAAAATAACTAATTTTAGGTGTTTTTAAACTAAAATAGGGTAAAATTCGTTAAAAATCCGGCGAAACGTTTCTGAAAATTTATGGTAAAAATGGTAACATTTGGCACTTTTTTAGGTTATGGGAGGGAGGTCGGAATTTATGCGGGGGGGCACTTCAAAAAAGTGGGGAACACTAGCTTGGACGTAAAGTTTTATTTGAAAAACATCCAGAGACCAGAGTGTTTGTGTTGTACAGGAGGAAATCTCCTACGACCGGCTGCTTATTCGCAGGTTTTCTATTTAATTTGTCCTCTTCTCTTCGTTATTTTTTTCTAGGTTTTAATCAGGGTTACAGTGTAAATCAACTAGCCAAACGATATGTATTTATCGAAGATAAATTTCCTATCAGTTTCATGTTTTTGCTGTGTTATAGATTCGGGGTTTGTTGACGGTGGATCCTGAGAAAAGGCTGACCGCTCAGGAAGCTTTAGACCATACCTTCTTTCAGCATGCTACGGTAAATGTGGTAATTTCTAGGAAGGCGTCTGACAGAAATTTATGTATGCGGAAATATGATGAATGTGTAGAGAAAAGAGCGCACAATCTTGAAGGAACTACAGTACATTTCATGAAATCCAGGACTGGTGGCGTAATTTCCAAATTGGCGAAATATCGCGAAGTGACGGCAATTTTCGCCAAAATTGGCGAAAAGTCTTGTTTAATTGGCGACAATTCTTGTTTTTTTCGCCAACTTTGTTCGGAGTTTTCGCCAACTTTGACGAAAATCCCTAATATTTCGCGACATTTTGCTGTTTTCGCCAATTTGGAAATTACTCCACCAGTCCTGGATTTCATGAAATGTACTGTAGTTTACATTTACGTAGCATGATCTTCCAAAAACACAGCAACAATTTTCTGCTGGTTCAGGATCAATTCTGTGCAGTGATCTTACTCGAAAACATTTTTCTGGTGGCGTCCCCCAAGGTCCGAGGTTTTGACCCCTCTTTTAAAATCTGGATATATTGATGGTGTATGTAATATAGTGATTTATATCCACTGTAAATATGGTACTGTAAATATGGTTTTCTTTTGTGCGTTAGCTGATTCTATACAGCTTTGTGTTGATGTTTCAGCTTGAAGATTTCGAAGAATTAAAGAAGAAATTTGATGCTAAAAAGAAATTTCGGGTACATCTTACTTTATGTCTAAACAAAACTACTCATTTTAGTAAAGACGAAAGCCAATTAATTTGTACTAGTAATTTCATTTTCATTCCATACACTCGAGCAAGCTGTAGGGCGTTGGAATGGAATTTTTTCCTTTAAGCCTCCCTATTCATTTTTGTAGCATTTTTCACATTTTCTTATGTGAAATTGTATTTTTACACTTCTCCTTCTTTTCTTTTTTCAGCTCGCAGTCATCCAGGTTCGATCGCTGGTACGAATTCTGCGCATCAAACTGATCCCTGTGCCCATCACTGCGCAGGCTGCCCTGCGCAATCCCTACGCTGCCCGGCAGATTCGAAAGCACATTGACGCATGCGCCTTTCAGGTCTACGGTCACTGGGTTAAGAAGGGACGCGGTGACCAGTATCGGGACATGCTGTTTGCCAATGTCTATAAGAGTGACCAGTCCTCCAAACGAATTCGAGACCCTTCTACATCTAGTACTAGCCCTACGGGTCGACCTATTTCAGTATCCTAGTAGTAAATGTGAACCTTTAATTTGCTTTTTTTAGTTCCCCTTTACTTTAGGAGTTAATTTTATTTGTTTTTGCATGTGTGATCCTGTGTACTTTTGTATTTGACCGTTTTCTTCTGTGGTATTAAACTCACTGTACGTACAATATTGAGCAGTCCTTCTGTACTTAAATGGTATGACGTTTTGCGGGTTGTTGGGCTGGTGTTTGTTGGTTTTCAAAGTAAAAAACTCGGGAAAGAGAGTGGATAATAATGTTGCAAATTTGTTTCTGCGCATTGGTGACAATATTTTTACAGGTCATATTTTATTAGCACCTACTGTTAGTGTCTTTCGCTATGGCTGGCTTCAGTTGGTATTCCTTTCTTTGACTTCCTTGTTTTCTGATGTTTTTTATCAAATTCAGATTTGAAGCTTAGTTTCCCCCGTTCCTGCGCAGTCTAGTGTGTACTGATTTCCTTACTAATGTTGGTGCAATGTTTAGTGAAGTATGAGTTACCTACGTATATAGCTACTTTTTGCTGTTCTGTGCCTGCTTTGGCGTTCGATTCGTTGTTGTTTTATTCGGATAAGTCTACATAATGCGGTCTATAGTGCTGAGGACAAAGCTAAATCCTAAAACCACTTTTGTGAGCTTTAAAAGTCTTTAAAAGTAATTTTCTTATGCTAGTGTGTACATACATACGTCTTGCTGCGTGTTGCCTTGTACGAGCTTTGTTAATTTGCTTAGTGTCGTGATACCTACCTAGTTGTTGCAGCTTTTAGTGTTTACTTGTTGGATTACTTGGAGGATTAGGCAAAATGCTAGAGATTGCCTCTTCAGATTAAAGGAATTGGACTTCTTTTTGCATCTACCGAAAGTTTATATAGATTTTGAGTGGTGGAAGTTTATCTAAATGGTCACGTTTTATCTAATTGTTTAAAAATTTCCGTAAATTTTGATTCAACGTTTTATCCGAATTTAATAATCATTGGAAGAATGGACTTTTTATTTTGTTACCTGGCGACGTTGATTTTTCTAGTTTCTTTCTGGTAGGCTTTTGTTGTTTTGTTTGACTTGTCTGTTTCCATATAATTATAGCAAGAGTACATAATAGATAAGAGTGTGACAAACATCTCTCACTGTTGTCCCCTCGCGAGCCATGCTGTGGGCGCTAAGGGCCCACCTTTCCCCGCAATTGCTTCGTATTGTACCCTCGCAAATCTGTACCCAGTACGCAATTGCGTATGCCCATTCGTTTTAGTACGTAAATGTGACCCATCATTCGACATTGACGCTTGTTACACTCTTATCTATTATGTACTCTTGATTTTAGGTCCTGGTGCTTTTCACGAGCCTTTTTCCTTGTTTTAATGTGTATATTTTTGTTGATCTGTGGTCACAGTGTTGCACTTTCTTTTCTTATATTGCTTCATTCTGTAGATTCTTTGAAGTAAAGTGGAGTCTTTGGTCCAACTTATGGCTAGCTTACTAGTAGGTAGGGTAGACTAGAGCAGCCACCCGAAGTTAGTGTGACAAAGCTCTACTACAATTTTTGACTTTCAAAAATTGCGTCATTAAACATTCCTTACATAGCGGTCTGAGTCGGAAACAGCTAGCTGAACCAGGTCAAGACGTGATACTGTTTGCTATACTTAGCCAGGAGTAACTGTATGCATCATTTAGTGCAACAACTTGTAAATTGCGCAAAACTTGGGAAAAACTGATTTTGAGTGAGATTATGTTAAAGAGGGTTAAAGCTGGATGTTTGCTAATAATAAACTAACAAGCAGCTCATGCATTTTTATCCTGCGGGAAATTCGAACTTGACATGTCTAACAGAACTGTGAAAATCAATTTCTTTGGCTGTCTCCTTATATGTATATATATATTATATATTATCAAGAGTACATAATAACTAAGAGTGTGACAAGCGTCAAGCTCTTAGTTATCAGGCTTGGGACATCATCTGCACGATAACGGCTGACCCCCCCCACAAATTAGACCCATCACTTCAAAGAAATTCGCACGCTATGCTTGTGTGCTGAAGCTCGAAACAGACGCACATTGAACCAACTGAGTAGTTGTGTTTTCGAGCTTTAGAACGTAGGCATAGCGTGCGAATTTCTTTGAAGTGATGGGTCTAATTTGTGGGGGGGGTCAGCCGTTATCGTGCAGATGATGTCCTAAGCTTGATAACTAAGAGCTTGACGCTTGTCACACTCTTAGTTATTATGTACTCTTGATATTATGTATATGTATATATATATATATATATGTCTATGGAAAGTTGGATACTTAAATATTTTCTTCGATACAAATCGTTCTGCACGATATCCAAGTTCATCCACAAGAATCCACATCAAGCTGTCAACATTTCTCACAATTATTCCTATTTACTTACAACAACACTCACTCTTGGCGACAAACAAACTATGTACAGGAATCACTTTTGTCGATGTTAAATAGAAAACGGTTTTGTAGCAAGTATAAGGTAAATTCTGCAGGACATCGCTGATAATTTTTACCGGACACTTGGGTATCACAAGTTTGACTAGTACAAAGAAGATGTGTCGCTTCCACTGGTTGCTAGGTTTACTCTAAAGGTACGCTGATAATCCAAACTGAGTAATTAAGAACCACAGTGATCATAGTTTTTGAAGACTGAAATTTTTGAAATATTTAGAAATCTCAGTCTTAAAACTCCCGTTAAACATAAGGTTTGTATGGTTCTTATGGTTTATAACGGCCTCTCTTTATTTCCGGCGATCGATAGTTCTGCCCACCCCCCCACAATTTTTTTGCTTAAACACAGCTCAGACCGGTGAAAACTACTGGTTTGCCATGCAAAAATTACAAATTTGGTATCTCATTTAGTCGAAAGTTGAAAACTACAGGTTCCTTTAGTGTTTTCTGCAAGAAACTCAAGTAAAAACCACATGTCTCCTTGTTTATTGTCTTTAGAAATCATTGTCATTTTTACTATTCAAGAGGCCGGTACAAAATACAAAAGCTACTTTTGTTGGAAATGCAAGAAGCTCCGCTAGCAACTGGTCGCACAATGGCACCTTAACAGAAAACTACAAAATTGCTGTACATAATTTCTACAGGAATCTTTTTAAGAGTATGTTGGTGGTTAACTCGAAAATCGAAATTTTCATATCACACAAGTGGCAGGACTGGTAAATCTGTTATCCATCAGTTTTGGTTCCTTTCCTTCTAATGACGACTGACAGCGAAGCGAAGTCATTTGTCCGGTTCCGGTCGTGTCCGGATGAAACGTGTAGGTTACTGCTGCGGCCACCACACGCTGTCTGGGATGTTTTTCGTCGCGAAATGCCACATAGAGATTTATGGCCATAATAAATAGATACCAGCAAATCAGGATAAGGGCAAGAATTATGTTATCTGACATAGGGGTGGAAACTGTAGGCTTAGCGTCATTAAGATCTTGCGCTAACAGTTGAACATAAGAAGAAACCTGTAAAGATCAAAAGCAATGAGTATGAATCTGACAAGAAGTATGTGTATCTAATAAGCTACAGATAGCAGGATTAAACATTGAAATAGGATTAGTGGAACAGAAAAGGATTATGTATTATAATAACCTGTGAATTTCACAATTAGGCTTAACCAATAAGAGTATGCAGATAATAAGGTTGATGTGACTCACATTCTATGATATCCTGGAGTTTTGTCGCTTTGCCAGCCGTGTATTCCACTTATGCCTGTAGTGGAATTGTGCCTACTCTTTTAATGTAACCGCTCGGCAATTTCAAAACTCAAAAGTGGAATTGTGCCTACTGATAAAATCTCAAAAGTGGAATTGTGGCTACTCTTTTTATGCCTAGCGGGATTACTCTTCTACAAGATATATAAAATGTATTGATAATAATACTGTTAGTAAGTAAGTTGGTACAACGCGAATCTAGTATACATTTGCCAACGACAGCGATTGCAGCAATTAGTGTTCGCTCGCTAAACGGAAGATTGTTGGTTCGAATCCCGTGGGAGGCATGATTTTTCATTCACGTATAATTTATTTAATTTCTCTAGGATTGCAATCAGAATTACCTGCGGCTGGTAACAGTATTAAGGGATACAGTTTTGAATGGAAAATCAGTAATTAGACTTGTGTTAATCGTAATCTTAATCTTAATAATGCAAGCACGATTACTAAACAGCATAGCTAAAGGATAAAGTTGGTGCAATTATAATGCCATCTTACCTTTATACTAGCTCAAGCAAACGTATCGCTGCGCCTCAAGAAACTTTTATTCTACGGACCTCTCATACTGAAAAATTGTCATAATTCAACGCAACCTCGACAACTTAATTCTAAAAGGGCAAAAGTCTCTAAACGAATGGTCTTTCAAAGCATGTAAGATTGCAAAACAGGATTTCTTCAGGTTATTACATATTTGTCAAACTATAGAGAGATAGATCGCTTGTATCTCCAGAGACTAACTTTTTTCATCACCGAATAATAATGATATTAAGTAGGTAATATGCTGAATAATAACTTTTAGATTATGTGAAAGTGACAGAAAACAGGTTTCCTTGCATAAATGAAACACAGAACGTAATGATGCTGGATTGGCGCATAGAATAAGTGAACAACTCTTGGGGATTCCGCCTCTACGTAGGCTGAGAGCTGTCCCCCAAACCCTGGTCTCAACCTAAGTCCCCAAACCCGGTTTTCGAAATTGCTTTGGGCAAAATTTCAGTAAACACGTTGTCATCGTTAATTTTGGGTAGACACTACCGTATTCTCGCGCTTTTCTTAAGTGAAATACAGGCAAACTGGAAAATCTTCCGATTTCACTTAAAATTATTTTCGTGCTCTTGGGACCAGTCCCGTATTTTTAGGCCAAAAGATAAGAAAGTTTTGGTTTTTGCCATCATACTTTTCGTAGGAAATCGAGTCACCTGATTGGTTGCTATGGCTGGGAAGAGGGCACCGAAATGAACAATTTTGCCTTCACAACATTTGGGCTATCTCCAGTGGTTTAGTCAGTATAAGCCAAAACTATTTGAGGTCACAAAATGACCATTTTCGAGGAAATCAGTTTTTTAAAATTTACTGTCAAATCTTGCTGACAATTTTGGTCCACTTATACTCAATCGATTCGATACACAGTCTAACTGCACATTTTATCAATGCCTATTTGCTGGAGACCGTTGCTCTAAGCTAGAGATTTGGCCGAAAAACGATCTTGGTGAAACTGTGATTATGTATTTTGTTTTGAACATCGAGTTCTCAAAACTACTCGACGGATTCCAGAGATTTTTGGCAGAGTGAAAATTCGCACTACTGCGGAGGGACATTTTTCTTGGTTTTTGCTAAAACGTTTCGAGTAAGCAAGAAAGCTCAATGCGAAATTGCAAAATTTCGTGTTACCGTGCATTTGGCCGATTTTATTGACCGTTAAGACCTGCTGAGCCAAATCCAAAAACCGACCCTCGGCCTATAATGTCCTTTGTATCATGGCACAAAAAGAACTTTTGACCGATTTTACAGTTTTGAAAAGTCGATGTTCAAAGAGTTTTGGTCCATTATTTAGCCCCTGTGTCAGAAAATGTTTGCTAATTTTTTTTGCTAATTTTGCTAGTTTCGCAAACTCATGTAAATCTCCGGATTGTAAGCTTTAAAACTATATATGTATAAAGCTCTTATTTGCTACCGACCTCTCGAATAACAAAAATTACAGGAATTTCCTGTAGACAGAAATAAGGAGACATGTAGAAAATTTTAAGTGGTTTTTTGTAGAAAATACAATGGAAACCTGTAGTTTTTCCATCTGTTGATAATCCTAAATGAGATACCGCATTTGTAGTAGTTACAAGACAACTTACAAAACTCTAGTTTTCACCGGACTACCCGGTTTTCATGCAAAAAGGGGGAGGCAGAACGGCCGCTCCCTGCCAGAAATATTTTGGGGGCGGCCGTTACAAACAATCACGCTGTTTTAAGGAGGTGGTATTCTTTTGTGTAGTGCTTGTGTGGTGAAATTTTTTAAAACGCCATAACTTTCGCAATTTTGGGAGTAGGCAATGCATAATGAGACTCGCGAAATTAATATTTGTATATTTTTTGAAATAGAATGTAGCTGTAGAAAAGAACGGACGAAATTGATATTTATCTTTAAAACTTTCGGGAAAAAAGTTGTTATACCAAAAGTTGCTACACCAGTCTTGCTATATTATTACCTCTGGAGTAGCAAGGTACCAATGAAAAGCATATCAGTAATCATAAATATAATAAGGTGAATTTATGTAAACGGATGGTTGGTTTGGCCGTTTGTCTGCTTGTCCATTTTTAAACTTAGATCTATTTGTGGACCTACATTTGTCAGAAAGGCAAGCAGGCGTAGAATATTGGTTGATAAGGCTGATAAATAAGTTCAACCAGTTTTTCATGAATATCAAGAGTTCATAATTCTAGAATATATTAGAAGAAGAGTAAGCCACCAGAGGGCTCCTCTTCTTGGCATTGCGTAACGGTGCTCCGACCACAATATGCGAATGTTCCCCCGTTTGGGGGGGGGGTCGACAAGCATACACCCCTCCGTTTGGTGGGGGGGGGGGTAGCTGAAAGGGGTCCCCGTTTGGTGGGGGGGTTGGCTGAAAGAGGTCCCCGTTTGGGGGGGGGATCGCTCAAGCAGGCTAAGATTTGCTCATTCTGATTGGCTGTTGGCGACCCCCCCCCCCCAAACGGGGACCACATTTGTGACCCCCCCAAACGGGGACCCATTTTAGAATAGAGCAAAAACTACCGTAATCCTCTGCTCTATCCCCCCCCCCACCAAACGGAGGGGGGTTTCTGCAATCTGATTGGCTGTTGGCTACCCCCCTCCAAACGGGGACCTCTTCTCGGCTACCCCCCCACCAAACGGAGGGGGGTATGCTTTGTCGTTCTGGTCGACCCCCCCCCCAAACGGGGGAACATTCGCGTATTGTGGTCGGAGCACCGTTATGCAATGCCAAGAAGAGAAACCCTCTATCGGCTTACTCTTCTTCTAAATAATAGTGCAATTATATATGCACTCTTGATGAATATATATCGATTGGTGCTGACACTAAAATGTATCAGTCTTTCCTGAAGAAGTTTAGTTTTCGGCCGTGTGGTGTAGTCTGCCTGCAGGGACTGTGGCAGAGATCTGAAAGAGTGTAAAGGTTTGGCACCGGGAATCGAACCATGGACCTCCCGCATTGCAGTCAGGCATGCAAACGCTACACCAGGAACCGGAAGAGAAGAGCACATAACTTCCGTATCATTGGTGTTCTGGCTCTCTGTACAAGTATGTCGCTATTGCAGCGGATACCCACGGATCGGGTGCGGTCAAAAACGTGGGTCAAAGCTTGCTCAACAAGGATCAGTCAATGCTCAAAAAATTAGATTTTAACATTCAAAATGTCAAACTCCTGAAAGATTTATCGCCTTTGTGCCAGAATTTTTTATTTTACTATCAATTTCAATTCCAATTATTTTAATAACATAAATTATAACTGATAATATAACACACGTCGACTGGGTTGCCTGTCATCAAAACTGCGGTCATCGTCATGCTCAACTGGTCTAAACCGCTAAAAAAAATTCCCATTATTTTGTTCTTGACCGACGCGCCTGCGCTATTGAAACCTTGTCTTACAATATCTGGTTTTTCGAAAAATGGTCAGTATTAGAGCCTCGAAAATCATTTTTCATAAGGAATCGAATCGCACTCTTACGTGAAAGTTGTAATTAACGAGAGCATTCAAATGACTATAGCTTTGCCCGTATAGGATGACCATAGTAAAAGTTCTGGCGAAATAAAACTAATATCTCAAAAATATAAATCTTTATCCTGCGACTATTTTGAAGTATTTTCCAGGCTAAGCGACTTTATTGTAACCAATTATGAATAACTTCAACGACAAATGCGCTTTTAAAGCCTAAAATAATGCGACCCCGAACCATCGGTTTGTGTTAAATTTGATCATACAGGATAGAATTCCTTATGAAAGTAGATGAAACTTTCCAAATACATTATTTTGGTACTCTTTAACATTCTGAGACCAGTCCAGCATTTTAAAGATGAAAAATTTTTTGTTTTGCCATTACAAGTAGTCGACACACCGGATTGATTGTTATGACCATACATTAACACGGGGTCCGATTCTGTGGGGTGTCTACCCCGATGTCTACCCCCGAAACATTCCTAAATTTTAAGGGGGTCTGCCCTAAAATTAGCAATGCGAATGCGAAGTTGCTAAACTGTTGCAGCATTCATTTTGAGCTAAGATTTACTGGAGCTTTAAGACCTGTTGAACCAAATCCAAAAAATACCTCTCGCTCCCATGCCCATCATATTGTGGGACAAAAACTTTCGGGCGATTTTACAGTTTTGAGAAATCTATGTTCAAAGTTTGAACTTTACAAGTCGGAAACTTTTTGCTAATTTTACTATTCCTAAGCTCCATGTGCATGTGCTGATTATACAGTCATGTGAGATTTTAAGTGGTTCCAAGTTGCTGCGATTTATGTTGTCATGTATAGATGCGTAAATTCGCTGCAGCAAACACTGGGATTCCTCGGCTGAATGAAGCAATGCGGCCGCTCCTGCGCCAGGGGTTATCAGGCGCAGACAAAGCGACCGGTGGATTTCTGGAGAATATCCCTACTCCCTTATAGCAACCAGTGGTACAGCTAAGTAGCATTTCTCTACTCTATTTTACTAATTTTCTTTGAAGCTATTAAATAATGTTTATTTTAATAATCGACCAAAAAACTTAAAGCAATAAGCATGGAGGGTGAAAAAGGTCCCTCTATGCTTATTGCGAATAATATTCCATAATTTCTTATCAACTACACTGAACTTCACGCAGAAAGAAACCAGGCCGCCCAGAGCTGAGAAGGTAAGCTTTGCATATGCCGGCCGCAAACACGAAACTTGGAATCCTACGGATCCTCTTTCCTAAGACTCCATGTGACCTCGTTTGACAGCAACAATTAAATCAAAATTTTCTGGTTCCAGCTGGCACCAGTCAACCGCTTATTAAATAGGTATGGTACTGCAACAGTACCAGTTAGATCCCCAATACAATTGTACACTGTTCTTATCCGACATTTTCAAGGAGTTGACCGTCCATGAGGGGAAACCCCGTGGATGGAGCCAACGGGTGGTTTCGATGCGGTTAAAGCATGCCTACGCCCCGGGTATTAGCATTATACAATTATTCAACGCCAGACCTTGGACCCTGAGTAAAACTGGTCTGGCGTTACCCCTCCTTGCGAAAGCATCTGGGGTGTGGCACCAAGGGAAAAATATGCTGATTATAAATCAGCCTTTAGACGATGTATAAAGTTCTTTCCAACTCATATAACAGCCAAATTTATACCTGTTCAAAAATTACTTCACAAAGGGATACCTTATCACCACCTTAAGCAGTCTGTACAGCGCAAGGCTCCCTAACGCTCGAAGCACACATAAGTTACGTCCACGGACTGTTTGTGTTGTCATTCCATAGCATCCGAGAGGACTCATCCTGTTTTTAAAGGGTACCAACTTGCTGGTTCGGGTCACTCACTAGGGTCCAGCTTACAGGGGGGGGGGGACGAGGGTGTCAGCCGTTAGATTGCAGATGATATGTCATGATATGATACCGTGCAAATTTCTTTGAAGTGAGCATACGCATTTGTGGGGGAGGGATTAGTCGTAAGCGAGCAGAGCAAGAGCATGTACCTAGAGTTGATAACAGAGAGCTTTCCTGCTCACACACTTATATATTATGTTTATGTGCTCTTGATAATACATAAAAATAATAGGTCATTTCTCAGACTTTTATCTATTACGTCATACTGGAAAAGGACTTTCTTGAAAGTTCAACGAACTTTGACGACTTCTACGTTTTCTAATATATATGATACAGACTCTGAAAACATAAGATTGCAGAAAAGTTAAGCTCCGCTTTGCTCAAGTTATAACAGATTTTGTGCTGTAGAGAGAGACTGCTTGTATCTCCAGAGTTTAACTCTTTCCATCATAGAATTATAATGATATGTAATATTATTATGCTGAATTCATAACTTTTAGATTACCTGAAAATGACAGATAACAGGATTGATTTAATAAATGAAGCACATGACGGCGATGGATTTACTCATAGAATGAGTGGGCAACTCAAGAAAGCCCTCTTTACGAGGTAACTCCCTGCCTGACTGGAACTGGACTCAAAATTCGATTTTTCAATTGTTTGGGGCAAAATTTAAGTTTTAGTTAAATTTTTCAGCTCTTCTTTTCCACTCCACAACCAGCAGTTTCTCTGGGAAAGAACAAATAAAACTGAACAGCCCCAATATTTAGTGTCTTCATGCGTTGTGGTTGTAACCGTCGATTTCGGAAGCGAGTCCTCGCCGGGACTTCTTGGAAGCTTAGATAGACTGATTAAGTTATCCATAGCAATTTGATTGATTGGAACAGATTTCTCGGACAACTAAATTCGGATAAATTCTTCTGCGCTGCAAGAATGATCAAGTGTGTGTGTGTGTGATTTTCTGATCACAGGGTTCGGCTGCTGTCGGTTCAACAGCAGGTAGACTGACGGCTGCTAGTGAATTGGAGCCGCACATTTTCCGCGGCAAAATCGGGTTATCGGGGCAGGAGTAGGCCTTAATAGCAATGTCCAAAATCTATGGGTCGTGAAACAGAATACAGGCAGACACCACTGCTTCCGTTTTGCTATCACACGAGTTAAGTAACTGCGAATGCAAGTAATGATATCGAACCTTGGTCCTAAAACAGTGGACTAATTGTATTATTTGTATTTTAAATATGAGCTGGTTTTGAAGGATGTTACTAACACTAAGAATACATAATATAAGAGTGTGCCACTAGGCATACTCTATGTTATCAGAACAAAAACTATGCTCTGCTCGCTAACGCCCCCCCCCGCAAATTACACTCGTCACTTCAAAGAATTTTGTGCGCTATGCTTGTGTTCTAGAACTCAAAGCAGGCACAGAATGCTAACACACTGCTTGTGTTTTCGTGCTTAAGCACATAAACATAGAGCGAGTGAGTGAGCGTACCCCCGTTTCGACTAGGTACTGATTTGCGGGGGGGGGTCATTTCGTACTCAGCTATAGCTTCTCCGGAGACAAGACTATGCACACGGCCCTAATAGTGATAACAAGTTTATTCGCACATACATATCTACTATGCGTCTTTCTGTTTAAGATGGGCAAGGAAGTGAAGATAAAATAAATACTCCTGTCAATTAAAAGAAACGCGGTTGGGGATTTCATTGACCTTCTCCTGTTTCGTTTTGGCTTAGTCTCACTTTCCAACCCGTCTCACCTTCTAACCTACGTGTCTCACTTTACAACCTTTAATGTCTTACTTTACAACCTTAATTTTTCTTTTAATAAAATCAGCAAATTATGTGCAGAACAATCGTTTGAGGCGACGATTTTGCCATACACAGGGTCTCATTAATATTGATTTTAAGTTGACGTAAACTTTAAACTGAGGACAAGAAGCTGCTCCCTAACGCCCCCCCCCCCCCGCAAATTACACCCGTCACTTCAAAGAATTTTGTGCGCTATGCTTGTGTTCTAGAACTCAAAGCAGGCACAGAATGCTAACACACTGCTTGTGTTTTCGTGCTTAAGCACATAAACTTAGAGCGAGTGAGTGAGCGTACCCCCGTTTCGACTAGGTACTGATTTGCGAGGGGTCACTAGGCTCTGATTTGCGGGGAGGGGGTGGGCCGCTAGCGTGCAGAGCATAGTTTTTGCTCTGATATCATAGAGTGTGCCAACTCTTGCTAACACTGAAGTGGGTCAAAGTCTTGACCATACCCGCGGTACCTGTGACCCACACCCTGGTAGGCTTAAATTATGTTTGAATATAGCGGCATTGTGTGTTGTTAAATTTTCAAACAGTGCTGCTTCAGGAGCCAATTTTGCTTTCAGCTTCAGTCGACGTTAATACGAACGTTTGGCCGTTTTACATTAATTAAACCTCAACTTTAAGTTAATAATAATAGATAGTGTTAATAACAAGTAAAATAGATTATACAAGCAATTTAAATTTAACCAATTCATAGATTTGGATACCAAAATTGAGTCAAAGAAGTATGCGCTAGCTGAAGGTGCATTATCGTTTTGAGTTCGAAACGTAAAAAAGCGAATATTCAACAGTTGGGTACCACACTCCGGACGCCTGTTAGCCGGACATGCCGGTAAAAGGAGCTTGCATAGATTCAGCCAGCCAGGCAAATGAGGTTCGGCTGATTCTATATCGTAAAGTGTAGATGGGGCTTCAAGCTATAGACGAAGCTGGACATTCCCAAACAACTTAAGTGGCAACCTGCTCATTCTCATTCCATGGCCAGATAGAAGCATATTTGCCTAATCATTATGCCAAATGTCAACCTTGAAGCTAAGGCCTAGCGGCCAACAAAAATTTTCAAAGAATTGCGTAGGTAGTTTTGAAAAATGGGGGGTCGGGCACATAAACGCGACAGCTGCACACTGCTGGAAGGCAGCTATTACATCTCAGTACCCGATATGTTTTGACCACACCTATGCTCTATGTCTCCAAAAAGTAGGACAATCGGACAAAGTTAAGATTAACCTTAAAGTAACCCCCTTAAGTAGAATTCTTTCAATGCTCGTGGAATACCAGTTTCTGAGCTGACAGATCAGAAGCAAACTTCAGTACTTCTTTGTCTAATTGGATATTTCTGGTTGTCCAATGCCCCTTTTATTTGATATTGTATCCCTTGTACCAAATTTTTTAATTTTTGAGGGATCCCAGACCATCACAGTGTAATGAGGCGGCGTGACGTCGGTCCTCTAAAATTATTAATGTGTATGTTTGAAATTATTTTAAGTGAAATTGTGTTGGAAATATTATTTTTAAAGAGTAAATTATAGTGTGTATAAATTATCTTAAAAGTGTGTTGTGAAATTTGTATTGAAATAGTGTTTTGTAATTCATTTGAAAGTTTAGCGTATCTATGTGTAAATTACGTATATATGTATCAGCCAGCCTAGTCAATAGGTGGCGCTGTGTACTTGCCTGTTTTCGCTAAGAGTCTCTCCCAGCATCTCGTCTTTCAAGGGGGTCTCAAAATTATCCAATCAAATTCATTCACGTCTTTTTCAAACTAGTTCTGTCCTGTCAAAAGTGTTTTTCTTTGACTTGTGCGGTCGTGCGTTTTTCTGTATGCTCCCCAGCCTTGCCTATTATTTGCTGTGCCCTATTTTACTTGCTTTATCCGTCCAAAGTTGGTACCACCTTGCAATTTAGTACGCTCCAGGGTGACCCTGTTGAGCTACAATACTGTTAATTATCTGTGCTTGTTTAATTAGAATTATCCGCTTCTCGTTATTATGAAAATTCCTCTTTTGATATTTCATCTTTTATATTTTCTCTCTGACGGTTTAGGTTCTTTTGGCTAGGCTAGTTCATAGTAGTTATTCACTGTAGTTGTTTTGTCTGGTTAAAATTATTTTGTCTCTTTAATTTGTATTTAATCTTTGTGTATCATCTAGTTAGGTTAATCTTCTACACTATAGTTTATTCAAATTTATTGTACGCTTTTCGGGGTTCGCCCCTCTTGTCAAGCATAATTTTATAGTAAATGTGGTCTCATTTTCGGGCCAGTTTAGGGTGTCTCTTTAGTTAGGTTTTTGTTTTAGAATTGTATATTCGGTAAGTAGGGCTTTTTCTGAGAATAATTGGGTAGGTAATTAGTTGTTTTAAGCGTGTATATTTCAGCAAATTTTGGGGTAGGTCTTTTATACTTTTGGGGCAGGTAGTCTTTGCTCTTCATCGGCGGTTCAACTCCGTTCGGTAAGATTCACTAAGGTAATTTTGGCGAGGTTAGTTAGGTCGACTGGAACTACATCTCCTCCAGATTCGACGTTCTCCTTATGCACAGTTTTCCACTCGTAAAGTTTGATTAGTTCGTACGCTTCCAGCTTTACAACAGTACCTACCCTCGAAGCCGGGGGACGACTAAACTTTTGCAAAAACATTTTTGTATTTGTATATTTGTATATTATCTGATGTATTTTTGTCACAAATATAAAGCATGATCGTGGGCAAAATTTCATCTACTCGTTGGTTCTTAGCTGCATTACTGTGACCCGCTAAAACCATTAGGACATTCAATGCATACCATGAAAACCTAATTTATGCAATACCTACTTAGACGCTTTTGAGCTGGAGCAGGAGTGATCTGCTGAATATGAGCAGGATATTGACCACTGAAAATAAAAAAATATAAATTGCTAATTGTGCATTTTATAGAGAATTCGCGCTCAGGTCAAGATCAAATATATTCTAAGCATGGACACAAATAACTGGTATACATCCGAATATTTGTTGCCATTCATCCGAATAAGAGTTAACATAACCGGTTCTATCCGATCAAGCATAGTGGTACCTGTAAAGTGAAATCGCAAGCAATACTCTGTATCTCACATTTTTATTGGGTGGAGGGCGGGACCCAATTTTGAGTTTCCGTTCCTCTTTTCGGAGCCCGTCACGTTTTGGCAAACCACTGCACCCTTTTTGGGGGTCGCCCAAGTGTCAAAAGGTAAGCTTTTGAGGTAAAAATTTCAAAACACTTAACTTTTAGCTTGTGGGCTGATAAGTTCATTTTGAATGGAGCTTCACTCAGTTTAATTTTCAAGGAGACTAAACAACTATTAAACTAATCCTGTATAATATAAAGCGGTTAGGAAACGAACGTATATTCAGTTGTAGTCAAATTAGTAGTTTACTTCGGAATATTCCTGCTCCCAGTATAAGATTTGGCTGGCGACCTCTTGCTACCTGATTCAGATATTTCTGTATAGATATTCCCATGGTAAACTGAAGCTTTTTTTACGAGATCAATTCGTAAAGACTAGTCGAACTAATAAATGAAATTTTCCTTAATCTGTATCCATCTTATTTACTTACATTCTAAAAGCTCCAGTTTCTTTAAGGAATATCTGTCCAAAAATATTATAACCATCTCTCAGGAACGGCGCAGCCAAGTCTTATACTGGGAGCAGGGAGGTATTGGTGCGATTTCGCGTATAAATTCAGAATTCGCCTGAAAATGGCTAAAATTTACGCAGTTAACATTGTTGAAATTTTTTATTAATTATAGCCCAAACCTAAAATAAAAAATAAATATATATATACACATACATATATATATGTATAATTATATACATATATACATATATATATATATATATATATATATATATATATATATATATATATGTTGCAGTCTAAAAGCATTTTCAGCAGACGGAAAATTTCAGTCTAATTGCAATTGGGCTAGTCTAATAGCATAAAACTGAGCGAAATGCTGTTAGACTGAAAATTTTCAGTCTAATTGCAATAAGACGTACCATTGTTCGCCTAATTGCAATTGGGCGCACAGAGTCTAATTACATTCTGATATAAAATGTTTTGGTTAATGTATAAGAACAGCGCTTCACTGTAGCTGTATACGGAGAAGGGCACAGAAAGTCGAAAAGCTATTACGTCATTAAGAATAGCTTTAAAAACATTAGAAATATATGTCGTAGTGAGAATAGCTCTTCTGTGAAATTGGCAATTTAACTGGTTGCTGCCTGTGAAACCGGCAATTGGAATTTTCACGCGTGAAACTGGCAATAAAGGAGAAAGGCTAGATTTTCAATTTCTATCTGTCCTTTCTTCCTTCATTTTCAAGGCTGACAATGCCAAACTAGTACTAGTATACAAGATTTGAAGGCACCAAATTTAATGAGAGTTAAAACAAATTATGTATAACGTAACAGGTGATAATGACATTGTATGAACTTGAAGTGAATTGGAATATGAACTTTGACCCAGACTGTAACAAGCTGTTTTCTTACATATAGCACAAGTACCGTACAATCGTCGTATGTTTACCTCATTCTTTATCAGCATATCGGATATTTTGCGACTTCAATGATTTCTCATTTGTATTTTAAAGTAATCTAATAAAATAGTAGTAAACTAATTAATCTATATATATAAATAGTAAGGGTCTTTCCCATTATCCCCCCCCATAGCTTAGTAGAAGTACTCAAGATGCACACTTTGACGGATTGAGTTGAAATTTGGTAGGGGTAGGTTTTCGGACCTGCTGATTTCAAAAATGCAAAAATTTTAAAATTTTAAAAATTTTTTAAAAATTTAAAAATTTTAGTTTGGTAAGGGGGGACCAAGAGGAACCGAAAAATTTTTTGTCTTCGATTTTGCTGAAAAAATGCATATAGGGGTTTTCGGGGTCGTAGAACACGAATCTGAAATCCGTTTTTCGATCCAGTTTTTTGTTAGCTCAATATAAGCTAAAGTTCTAAGCTTAAGATGTAAGCTTAGCCTGAGCTAACGAAAAGCTGGATCGAAAAACGGATTTCAGATTCGTGTTCTACGACCCCGAAAACCTATATGTACATCTTTTCAGCAAAATCGAAGACAAAAATTTTTTCGGTTCCTCTTGGTCCCCCCTTACCAAACTCAAATTTTTAAATTTTTAAAAAATTTTTAAAATTTTAAAATTTTTGCATTTTTGAAATCAGCAGGTCCGAAAACATACCCCTACCAAATTTCAACTCAATCCGTCAAAGTGTGCATCGTCAGTACTTCTACGAAGCTATGGGGGGGGGATAATGGGAAAGACCCAATAGTAAATCTAATAACATCATAATTTCTCTGGAATGTTTCGAAATGAAAGTGGTTTTAAAACAAATTGTTTTCAATAATATCAAATTTACTTTACTTTACTCTTTAAAAAAGTTTTTTCTTTTTTGAAGGAATAGTGAGGGGTTTTAAGATGTACTACAGGAAATGTTGTATTTTATTTTATGCGGTATTTCCCTGCAGCACAGCTCAGCAATTTCGCAAGTTTTTGTTGTCACGGCTTTTTGTAGTGACTAACTATACATAGTTAGAATAGTACTTTATGCCACTGTAAAGGAAGTTCCTCCAAGTTATACACATGTAGGGAAAATGCAGCTTTTTTAATAGTAAGTGTTATAAAAGCAGCGTTTGCAAAAATATATTTAGGATATGAGTGTAATGTGTGGGTTGTGATGTGTGTATTTGTTAGTGAGTTTGTTTAAATGTGAGATTTTAGTAAGAATGGCAATTTTAGTGTGAAATGTGTTTTGTGTGAAATTCTGTAAATTTGTGTTGAAATTGGTGTGAATTTGATTATTTTCTATGTTAAAATATGAGGGGTTTTATTCAGCCCACTTAGCGACTAGGTGGCGCTGTTTGTCCTTTGAAGTTTCTCTGGATGCTCGCTGAGCATCCCGTCTGCAAAGGGGGTCTCAAAACTAGCCAATCAAAATTCACTAGGCTCCTCTCTCAGCATCCCTTTCTAAAACTAGTCAGTCTTGTCTTTCTTCGTCTTAATAGTGTGCGGTCGGCTAGTGAGAGCTCTGCCTAGTCCCTTTTATACGTGTTTTGCCTCTCTGCCAGGATTTTTCGTAAGTTATCGATTTTCTTCTTTGCTTATTTCAGACTCCGAGGCGACCTCGTGGGTCGACCTAAATTTATTAGCGGTACTTTATTGAGCTTTATTCCCCTTTTAATTTAATTCTCTAATATGGTCGTTTATTCTAGAAAGAAGGTTTTAGTAGGTTATTTCAAATAATTTAGTTTAGCCGCGACGGCTTAGGGACATATCTTTGAGACAATAGTTTTTGAAGGGGTTTAAACGAATTTGTGGGGTTTGATTTGTTTTTGTAAACTGTTTTTGTAAACGTATCGAAATTTTATTCATGTCCTGTGTATGGTTAGTTACTTCTTGAGTGTTTGTTTAGTTCAAATTTCTCTGTTTTTGTATTTTTATTGATGAAAGTTTAAATGTCAAAATTTATTGTGCTGTGTAATTTTCGGGAGTCGCTCCCCTCTGTCTATAATTCTATTAAATGTGGTCTCAGTAGCTGAGCCATTTGGGCGTTTTAGTTAGGTTTTTATTAGAATTGTATAGTCGGTAGGTAGGACTCTGAGTAATTCTCCAAGTCTAGGTAGGCTAATTATTTATTGAGTGTGTATTTAATTTAATCAAAGTTTCCTTAGTAGTCAAGTAGTTAGGCAGACATTTGTCCCTTTAGTCAGTTCCTTTGGCAATTCGTTAGGCTTATTTAGTTCTTGGCGAGATCTGCCCAGGTCGACTGGAACATAAGTCTCCTCCAGGTTCGTCGTTTCCATACGCGCACAGTTTCCGCCCGTAAAGTTTGGTTGCCCCGACACTTCCAACTTTACATTAGGCTGCCAGTCTTCGACCTTTTTCTTTTATTGCCCCTTGTTCGTTCTAGTTTATTGTTGTACTCTTGCTTTCCCGCTTTTGTCTTTATAGTAGTGTATTTATTTCGTGACTTCTCGGATTTGATCTCCTAGTATTTTTATTGTGTCTTTTAATTCGGTCGTTCTTTTACTTAATTCAGTGTTTTGTTTTAACCTGAGAGCTTATTTGTCCTAATTGCATGTGCGTAATCGCTGCTTCTACATTTTGTGTATATTTTCTTTGATTCTTATATAAATGTCTGTTCAACATTCACCTGCGAAAACGTCCAAGGCTTCGACCAAGCCGGCCGATATGGCCTCTTCAAGTGACGCGGCGGATAACCGACCCTTGAATGCAGATGGGTTCGGGCGGTTATTTCCTCCATCTACCCTGAGTAAGAATTCCTCTACGCAATCCTCGGCCAGCCAGGCCTCAGCGGGCCCTGCATCTACAAGCGCTACGCTTAATAGACCATACCTGCGATCAGACTCAGCCAAAAATAAGGCTTCCAAAAGGGGGGAATTATTTGAAGATGTCATGGATCAGGGTCACGACGACCAACAAGAAGATGAGGCCTCACAGAAGACCGACGAATTCCTGTCACCCACCGATCAGGGTGAAGTTATCGAGGAGGAATGGGACGAACAGGCAAGTATTAGAGATCAACTGGAGTTTCTTCGGCTTAAACTGGCTCGGATTGATTCTACTCTCCGGGACAGAGAACCGGATAAGGATCCGTTGGCAGCACCGGTAAAAGGTATGTCTGATGTTTCGGATTTAAGAGATTTTGTTAATCAATTGGAATTGAACCTATTCCAGCAACGACCACGGTTGGGGTCGGATAGTTCCATCATACGCAGACAAACAGGAGCGTGGCCATTCCCTCCGTTTACCCGCTCTAAGTCTCGAGGGCAAGAGGGGGGCGGACCTTCGCGACAAGCGGGGCTAGCAGGCCCCAGTGAACCAGCAGTGTCTGGCCCACGGTATCGTTCAACCGCTCATATCGACCTCACACGGTCGAAACGCCCGAAACGGGCTAGCAGTAGCCAACGGCCAGACGGGGGTGATTCAGAACAAGAACCGGAGAGGAAACCGAAAGTGCGCGGACCCATGGATGCGTGGGTGGTCCCGCTACGGGACCAACCCACTGTACCGGTCCGGCACCGGCCCCAAACGCCAGATACCGCTGGCCTTTTCCGAGTGAGAGGCCTGACCGAACAGGAGTATAGTGTGATTAGAGGCTTGCTTACAGCTTGGATAGCAGAGATCCCGCGGGAAACATGGGAGGCACTCGAGCAGAATTTCCCTCGTGTTTGTATGGAATTATTGCGTATGTGGCCCAACCCCAGTATGGACCCGGACGCAGGGGCCCCTCCGTTCCAAATGGGGCAGTCTAAGCCTGCCCGGCAGCCGAGCCCGGAACCGGTTCGTAGCTGCAGAGGGAGCCAACAACGGGCCCCACCAATTGTAGATCTGGATTCCTCTGATGACCAGGTGAGAGGTTCGCCGGTGGCGCAACCCCGCCGGCGGAGAGATGATATGCGGCGGTCTAGGACCCCATCACGGGGCTACCACTCCCCGTCACCCGTGCGTAGAACGCCTAGTCCTAGGCGCTATTCACGGGACCGGGATTACCCTGCCTCGCGACGAGAGCGGTCGCAACGACCACGTCTTTCAGAGCAGCGAGAACCCTCTTCATACGAGAGCTTTAAACATCTGGGCGAATATCTGAAGGGCTTTAAGGGGGTTAAACCCTTTCAAGGTTCACAGGGTAGTATCAAGTTTACTAGCTGGTTGGCGAATTTCGAAACTACAGTGAAGGTTCACGACGTGCCAGCAGGTATGAAGTATAGAATTCTGTGGACCTTACTTGATGACAAGGTCAAAGAGTCTATGACCCCATGTCCACCAGATACCTTCGAGGACCTAGTGACTAGGATCCGGCAACTGTACGAACCCTTGCCTGTTACTACAGAACAATATGCAGAACAATTTTATAGTCGGATCCAGGAACCGCGCGAAAAGCCGCATGATTATATGGCAGCGCTGCGCTTGCTAGCGGTGCAAGCCTTTCCATTCGAACCTGGTTTCGATCGGGAAAAGAAGGTGGTGGCTCAGTTCAAAAGAGGCTTGAAAGCGGATCTACGTTCTAGAATGGCGGCCCCGTTGGCCGACATTCAATTCTGGCCCCACGCGAGGGAGAACGATCTGATAACTCGGGCTCTGCATATCGTGGAGTCCGTACAGGTAGAACTGGATAAAGAACAGGCTGTTATGGTCTTTAGTGCCCAGAGTCAGGGACCGCGAGGCTATAACGCCCCGCAGGGGCTACCCCAACAGGACCAACAGCGGCCTCAAGGGCAAAGCCAGCATCAGAACCAGAACCGTAACCAGGGTTACCAACGTAATGACGAACGACCACCACCCCGCGCGCCTATGGGCAGGTGTTGGCAATGCGGCCTGGTCGGCCATAGGCAACAACAGTGCCCGGATTACCTGCAATACCTGAGTCAGAATGATCAGGGCCAGCAGCAGGCTAGGGGAAATGTCCATCGACAGTACCGAGACAGGGGTCAGGAGGGTGACCCCCCTGCCCGGAGTCGCTATGACCAGAACCAACGGAATCAAGGGCAACGGAATCAGGACCAGCGGAACCAGCAGGAGCCGCAACGGCAACAAGGCCAGCAGGACCAAAGGAATCAACGACAACAGCCGGTTAGACCCCGCTCTATTAGCCGGGGTTATGTAGGTCCACGTCGGTATGAAGGTTTCCCGGAAACGGGAAACGAGAATGCGGGGCACGGGCAGTAGACCTGGCCCCGTGTCCCGCACCGACAAAGCCGTCTGGTGACATGGTCTGTGCGGTCCAAGCGTTTGTTGTTACTAATTCTAATTTTTCTAACAAGCCTGACAATGAACCCTATTGGAATCATGGTGGTCTCTGGAGTAGTGACTCGGAAAGTGAGGGTGAAGGAGGCGACCCCCTACCCCCACAAACTCAAGAACCCGCGTGCCTGTACTTGAATACAGACACGAACCAGGATGTGAATCCATGGAAATGCCCATGTAAAACGTGCAAACAGGTGCGTAGACGGGCCGAATGGTTCCCTGAAGAGGAAGTGGTCCTCGCAAACGGAGGTTTCCCAGATGGGGGTGATGTAGTCTATGATGGCGAAGGCAACCTTCGGCCATATAAATACTGGAATCGCTGGCGTAAAGAGGTGAAACCTTTTGGTGATGGTGGGGCTTCACAACGACCAGTCCCATATAATCGGCGGTGGAATCGAGCACCCGGTACTGAATGGAATATGCTTTCAGTAGTGTGTAAAGCCATGAAGTGGCAGGAACAGTCCGCAGCCATGGCGGCACAGACCCGTGCTAGGCAACCTGGCGCGGGCCCAACGCGGAGACAAAGGAAAACATCTACCTCGAAGGAGGTACAGACGGACCCTATCGAGGTTATTCGGCCTTTACAACAATGGACATCAACCCGGACAGAGCACCAATCGGGAGCTGGGGTTTATCGCAAAAGCCCTGGGGAAAACCAGGCCCCTGTGAATGGGGAGCAAGCTAAAAGCCCTGGGGAAAGCCAACCTTCGGGTACTGGGCTTTCAGCAGTAAGCACTGGGGAAACCCCAACGTCTGATCTAGCGGTTACCACGCAAGTAGTGCCGGAAACTCCCACCTTTACGAAGAAACCGCCCAGTATTGTGGTTACTGGGGCGTCTCCTCCCAAGCGGCCGAGTTCTTTGAAACCTTGGTCAACAGCGAACAACCCTAGTCGGAGAGAGCTCACGGAAACGGATGTGTCGGATGATGAATCGGGTACCTCGGGCCTCACATTGGCACCAGTTGAAGTTCATCGGTCTGGAGCTACTCCAGTAACACCTCTGAAATTGCGCAAGGATACTCAGGGTGAATGGGAACAGGTAGAAAAAAGGACGAAATATCCGAAAACACCCGCACAGGCAGGTGTACCCACCCGTAATAGATTTGCCCTACTGGAAACCCCGGAGTATGCAGAAATTCGGCAAGGCTGGGCAACCGTCAATCAAGCTGTCGAACAAGCGCAGGTGGTCGCCCAGTCTATTGGCGAACAGATTCAACAATTGGCTGTTAACGTAATGTCCGTGACGGACCAGGTACGTCAGTCTACTCAGAGCTTTGAACAACTATTGGCCGAATTTGTTCAGAAGGATTACGAGCGGACTTTAGAACTTCAACAGCAGGGAACCTTCCGTGAGCCAGACCAGCCTATCTGGGCGGAGGACCCACCGCAACCCCGTAAGGGTAGACGGGGAATTCGCCTAAACGACCCGAATGAGATCATTGTGCTGGATAGCACACCCGTAGACGAGGAACCGGCACCTGTGGTGCAGGAAGATGCTTCCACTAATCTGGATGACGCTATAGTACTGCAGCAGGATGAGGTCGTAACAAACTCAGGAGCGACCACCCCGTCTGGAAACCTAGCCGAACGCGAGCTGGCCACAGTAGACCAACAAGAAGCGACTTCTACTGATCTGGGGGACAAGTACGGAATCTGGGATTTAGAGCAACAGCTTCGTGCTGCCCTTAGCCCAGCTCAACGAGTCGAGTTTAATCTAGATGTAGAAGCCACCGACACTGAGGATGATGGTGGGCAACCCACAGCGCAGACTAAGCACCTAAACAGAGCGGTTCTCTCTGTCCTGAACGGGACGTCCCCATTCTTTGTCTCGCAGTGTACTCATATTGCCTTGAAGAAAAGTCCGTATGTGATTGTGGAGGTACGCGGCATCAAGACATTAGCCCTGCTGGATACAGGGGCCAACATTTGCCTGATGTCCAAACATTTCTTCGATCAACTTAATAGCAACAAACGTTTACATCTGGACGAAACGAAGGCCACGGAGGTGGCTACGGCTGCCGACGACCGGAGCCTAGCTATATTGGGTACCACCAGGATTGCCTTTAAATTGCATGGCGTTCGGTATGAATACACTTTTAATGTGACAAATAGTCTACAACAAGACTTCATCATCGGCTATGACTTCCAGGCAGATCATAACTGGGTGATTTTTCCTCACCAACACCTTCTTTTATGCGACAGGAAGAAGGTACCCTTGCTAACCCCAGGAGACCTACAGGCCCTAGCTAACCGGTTCAGCATAGCTGTGTCTTCTACGGTATATTATTGTATGCGGGAAACGTGCAAACTACCCCCTCGATCGGAAGTCATGGTACCGGTCCGTTGCTGGCTTGGGGGTGCAGAAAAACCAGCCATCAATCAGGCAGTCGTGTTCGAACCATCAGAGGAGGTTTTAGAGGACTATGAAGTCTACCCAGTGCCTGGAGTCTTGGAAGTCTCTTCTCAGGTTAATTACATCAAGGTCTATAACCCTCTAGACCGAACGGCCCAACTGCCAAAGGGGCTACCCCTCGGACAAGCGGAGCCAGTCACTACGGTCACGGAACGACAAGGGTTTCGGTATGCTGCTGAGTTAGGTGTTAACTTTGCACAAGTGCACCCTCATCTGGCTAGTTGGACGACCCATCCAGCCACCCGCCTAAACGAGAAAGAGTTGCGTCATGCCCTCGAGGAGGTTGAACAATTGGAGCCGTATCACCCAGGTGACACGGTCCCTATGGTTAATAGCGTGGGTAATCCGATACCAGTTCCAAGGTGGGTCGACCCCACGGTGTGCGCCGCCGAGGCTGACCAGAACTGGGGTTACGAGGAACCTCCGGCATTGACTGAAAAAGGCCTCCAGGCCTTCAACGATATGCATTATTCCGCTGATGAAATGACTGCACAACCTATGCCATCTTTAGAGGAACGTCAACAATTCATTGACGAGAATGTGGATTTCGATTCTATGTTCCTTGATGACGAGGGTAAAGCGGAATTAAGGGATATATTGGTCGAATTTTATGACGTGGTTGCCAGACCGGGCAACCCGGGACGGACCAAAGTGGACCAACATGTGATTGATACTGGTAAGGAAGGGCCAGTTAAGGGTAGATCTTATCGGTATAATCCCAAAGATAAAGCGGAAATTGAGAAGCATATACGGGCAATGCTGGACGAAGGGGTCTGTTCCCCCTCTACTAGTCCCTGGTCCTCCCCGTGTATCTTGGTTGGCAAGAAGGACGGGACCACACGTTTAGTCATTGATTATCGACGGCTAAACAAAATTACGAAGAAGGATAATTACCCGTTGCCCAAAATTGACGAAATTTTGGATCAACTCCAAGGTGATCATGATATTCTCGACTATCGATTTAGCGGCTGGGTACTGGCAGGTTGAGGTCTACCCAGAACACAGGGAGAAAACGGCCTTCGTGTCTCATATGGGCCTTTTCCACATGAATGTCATGCCGTTCGGGTTGTGTAACGCTCCCGCAACATTTCAACGATTAATGGAAAAGGTTTTGACGGATTTGCCTGTTTATATTGACGATGTACTGATACCATCTTCAGATCAAGAGGCCCATTTAGCGATGATCAGGTCGACCCTGACTCGTCTGCGCGACAACGGACTACGTATCAAACTTAAGAAATGTTGTTTCGCTCGTGAATCAGTTCCCTTTTTGGGCCACTACGTGGGCCGGAACGGCATTAGTGTGGACCCTGATAAGGTTAAGGCTGTGTCTCAGCTTAAGCCACCAAAGGACGTGAAGGGCATTCGATCTTTTCTAGGAATGTGCGGTTACTATCGAAGGTTTGTACTTAATTATGCTAAGGTGGCAGCCCCTTTAACGGACTTATTGAAGAAAGGGGTGCCATTTGTTTGGTCCGAAGCTTGTCAACATGCATTTGAGGAGCTGAAACGGCATTTGACTCAAGCTCCAGTGCTAGCCTTTCCCGATTTTGACAAAACTTTTTATGTGTCATCTGATGCCAGTAAGCAGGGTTTTGGTGCTATTTTGGAGCAACAATTTTCGGTGCCACGTAGCGCCGATAAACCGAATGGACCACGGGTGCTACGTGAGCGACCAGTCGCCTATGCCAGTAGAACCCTGACCCAGGGTGAGAAGGGTTATTCCGCGACGGAAATGGAAGCATTTGCAGCATTATGGGGTTGTCAGAAATTTAGGCATTACCTGTCCTGTAAACAGTTTATCCTCCGTACTGACCATCAAGCAGTCAGGGATCTACTGAATAATATCAAGGCTTTGGGTCAAGGTAAGCTTGCTAAGTTTGCTCTTAGTATGTTAGAGTTTGATTTTACGGTGGAATATCGGCCGGGGCGTGAGAATGTGGGTCCTGATTGCTTGTCAAGATTGGATCCAATTGATGAGCCTGAAGATAGCGAACACGAAGCAACAGCGGCTATGTATCCACCAGAAGTGTTCGCCCTGACGGCGGCACTCCCTGCGCCACCTACCCTGCTTACGTGGAAACGAGAGCTTCGCGACGAAGAAGAATTTGCGATTTTATTGGATTTCTTGGAACAGAAGAGGTTACCAACGAACAGACAGGAAGCCCAAGAGGTGAAGAAATTACGGTCTACATTTTTTATTAGAGACGGGGTATTATATCGTTGGCACCTGAATAAACATGCTGAGCGTAGAGGGCTACCCTTTCCTACTGTGGTAGTGCCTAAGGTCCAGCGAGAGCAACTCTTGCAGGAGGTTCACTCTGATTTCACGACGGGTGGCCATCGGGCCCACCAAAATGCAATGGCCAGCCTAGAAACAAGATATTGGTGGCCTCGTATGTCTCAAGATCTTGAGGATTTTATTGCTCAGTGCAAGCCGTGTGCAAAGTTCAACCAAGGGCCACGTAGATACCAGGCTACAATGCAGAATACGGTGGTGGTACGCAGGCCGTTAGATGTCGTGGCTATGGATGTGATGCACTTTACACAGAAGGAAACCAACAGAGGTAATACGTGTGTTTTGTGTATAGTGGACTACCTCACGCGCTACGCGGAGGCTTTCGCTATGCCCAATGAGCGGGCGGAAACCACTGCGTACTGGTATTTTAACGGCTTCGTAGCCCGTTGGGGCGTCCCTGCCCGGGTCTTGACGGACCAAGGACCGAATTTCATGTCTGTCTTTTTAAGAGCTTTGGTGGATGCTAGCGGCTCTGAGCGACTCAGAACTACTGCATATCACCCTCAAACGAACGGCGTAGTGGAACGCTTCAATCGGACAATACGTAGCCTGGTCGCCAAGTACGTGAATTGTTTTCAGTCCGATTGGGACGACTATCTACCGTGGGGGCTGTCCATTTATAGAGCAACGATTCACAGTGCCACGAAGGAGACACCTCACTTCTTGATGACAGGTAGAGACTACCGCTATCCACTGGATAATTTCTTTCAGCTTCCTGGTGAGGAAGGTACCACCCAGAATTATAGCGACGCACGTAGCCAGCTACTGGCCCGGATGAATGAAGCTTGGCAGTTGGCGCATGAAGCCTTGCAAGAGGCAGCATTGGTTAACAAGGAAAGGTACGACTTGAAAGCTTCACCGGTTGAGTATAAGCCAGGTACCCTGGTTATGCTCAATATTGAGAACAAGAATGTACCTACAGGTTTGAGTAAGAAGTTACGGCCTAAATACGAGGGACCGTATCGGGTGTTGGACAAGATTTCTGTGACGAATTATTGTATTGATCGCACTAACGGGTTAAGTGACCCGGTGGTGGTTAACATCAACCGATTGAAGCCTTTCCTGGATGCCCCAGTCAAATTGCCAGTGGTGACACTGTAGGCAACCTACAGTGTATATATAAATTGCAGCACTAGTTTCCGTAATAGGCCTTGTGTAACGCAAGGATCCTTGCAAGTGTATAATAATGAGGGTTAAGTTTTTCTTTTAGGAACGTTCCGTTTTTGTATTACCTAGGGTTTTATCTCTAACAATCGGTGTTGGCATTATTGGTGTTATATAACCCTTTGAGTAGGGTGGGTCTAAATTCCTATTCTGGGGCCTCCTTCCATGATTTATTCTTTTCGGTGTAAAATGGGGTTTACCTTTTCTTATCTAGTTTTCTAATTCTTCAAACTTATGGCTGTAAAATCTGGTCATAAGTTTTCTTTTCCTTCTATTATTAACCCTAACAGGGGGATTCTTTCACCTTTACTTTTACTTTTAAATTTACCTATGGGGGTTTTCCTTTAAATCAAAGGGATTGTCTTTCGTTGTAAATTGTTAAGGGGGCCCTATCATATTTGTCTGTCTATATAGTGTATGCATTAGTACATACACTGTGTGTGTGTGTATGTATGTCTTTAACCTGTATACGTGTATTGTCTTTTCCGCTCTCCTTTTACGTAGGCTAACTGTAGGTAGGTCACCATCTTCTGTGTGTGTAGTTTTCCTTTTCTCTCTTTTTCCTATCACACTTATCATGCTTTCACCTTCTGTTAGTTTTTGCATTTTTTCTGAGGTCTATTTTTGATTCTAATTGCTGCTTTGATGTTTCATTGAGTGATTTCAGTGGACGGGCGCATGAGCGCTGGGCGCAAACCAGGGGTCGCCCGTCGTCTGGAATTTATTGGGATGGCGTTTATTTTTGGGCTTTTCGTACAGAAATTGGTCGTGAGATGGTCACAATAAGGTTGCCTTGTTGTGCTCACCTGCCTGGTCCACTGAAGATTGGGTCATTAGTATAGGCCAGCTCTTGCTTTGCCACATGTTAACCGCGGAATTGCGAGCGGCTGCGCTGCGCATGCCGGTGATTCGCACGGGAGAATTCATCGTTGGATTAGCACCGCCTGGACAGGAGAATAACGTTTACTGCCCTTGCATCTGCGTAGCCATTTTTGATCCTTCCGCCCCCCATCGTGCAGCTTCCCGCCTCCCAATCGATCGCCAGAGCCCGGTTTGGAACCGTTTCTAAACCGTTTCCCCCACCCCCTGGTTACTACCAGCGACTGGTGTAACTGTACGTAGTTAGCTCAACTTACCGCGACGGTGTAGTTGTAGCTTCATTCCCTTTCCTATCACTGACGGCGGAGGTATCATTGTGACGGCGGAGGTATCATTGTGACGGCGGAGGTATCATTGTGACGGCGGACGTATCATACCGACGGCGGAGGTCTCATATCATATCATATCATATCATTTTATCAATCCATCATTCCAGCGGCGGTGTTATTTACTATTATATGCTATGCCATTTCCTTTATCATCATTGCCATTTTATTGACCTGAACCCCGATTATTGACTACCTCTATTTGGACCTTTATTTCCGGATTTGTCTGCTACCTCTATTTGGACCTTTATATCCCTGATTTGCCTGCTCAATTTTGAAGATTGCTTTACGATGACTTTTTCCAGAATTCTAATCCTTGATTGTGCCTACCCGATGAAGACTAATTGCTCAATTTATGCCTTATTCCCGATCTGTGCCATTTCAGCGATATAGACGCTCTACTGTATATAGATCTATTCCCGATGAAGACGATTCCTAATGAAGACGATTCCTAATTGGTGACTTTAAACTAGTTTTTTTGCTTTAAATATAGAAGGTTGCCTTTTAATTTTTGTGTCGTAATTTTGTGGTATTCCTAACATTTAAAAACTTAACCTTTTTCTGAACTTTCTTCTAAATTTTAGAGCTTTCTTTACTTATCTACTTACATTTTACCATTTTCTTGAGCTTTCTTATTTAAAACATTAGATTTTCTAACTACTTATTTAACCTTTTACCATTTTCCAGGAGTTTTATTTCCGCGTATTTTGTAGTGATTCTGACTGTGTTCTATGCATAATTTTGTTTTTTATATGTGATTCATTGTATAGTTTTACATGCCATATTCGTATTTTGCCTGCTTTAATCATTTAACCAAAGTTATGTTCAAAAGTTTTACTAAAACCGGGCTTATTCTTTTCTTGAAGCTTTTATTTTCGTCTTTTTATTAGCGGGTTTGATTGCGGGTTTTGTGCTTTTTGATTCGTATTTCGTAACTTGACGCAGCGTCAGAAGATGCGTGACGCACCAGCCATGTCCCCATTTGTACCTTTCACTGCCGCCACATTTTTATCAAAATTATTTTAATACGTATATCTTTTAGTTGTCCCAACGGTTCCTGTCCATGTTCGTACCTGTCAGTGGCTTTTTATAAAAATTTTTTTTTCTTGGTAAAATGTCAGTTTTGTTTCCCACTCCAGAGCGCTAAAGTAGTTCCCGAATTATATGCCCCCATTCTGTTTTAAGGCCTGCATGCGCGGTTGGGAGGATCTTCTCCAAAATTCTTATTTTAAGGGACTTTCTACTAATATTTTAACCAGTGTTTCGCGTTTTTTTAGTAACTCTAAGACTCCATTTTAACCCCCTTCTAATTTAATTTATTTTAATGTCATAAGTACCACGAGGGTACTTGGGGGACTCTCCGTACCCTTTTGGCCCTTTTTATACATGCTTAAGCATGTTCAGGGTTACTTTGTAACTCTTTTAATTTAATTTAATACTTATATTTTACTTAAAGATTCCACAAACTTACTCCTACTTACACGCGAAACACTGGGATTAAATCCAATTCATTACCCATTCCCCTAAATTATTTTATTAATTATTTTTCGTCTTTCTAATTTTGCAGGAGATCCGCAGGGAACTGAGTTAGCGATGCGAGGCTAGGCCCCCCACCCACCCAGCCGGAGATGGCGCACTTTAAGTTTGGCGGGAGGCTACCTCCGTACCCTAGTTTGAATAGACCCAGACGAAGCTGACATTTCGATTCTTATTTTATTTCTTTGGTTTTTCTAGTAATACAGGTACGAGATCCCCGCCGCTGCGGCTGGAGGATCATGGGTCGCCCATTCACGCACCTTCCCGTGGCATTAATATGGCAGTTCTCCATGCGTGTTTTTATGGCTGGTCTTCACAAGTCTTTTGACGCCATGTCATTTTTATTATGTTTTCTATTTAGTCAAGTTTAGTCTAGCTTAGTATTTTTGTAATCCTTTCTTGTTTTTACTTTACTTATGTGCTGAGACCCATTTACCAAAATTCAGTCAAAAATTTTCACTTTTGGGTAAATTTCTTCCTTCTTTTGGTTTATGTGTCCCTCGCAGGAGCTCGGGCGGTAAGCCCTGGGGAGATGTAATGTGTGGGTTGTGATGTGTGTATTTGTTAGTGAGTTTGTTTGAATGTGAGATTTTAGTAAGAATGGTAATTTTAGTGTGAAATGTGTTTTGTGTGAAATTCTGTAAATTTGTGTTGAAATTGCTGTGAATTTGATTATTTTCTATGTTAAAATATGAGGGGTTTTATTCAGCCCACTTAGCGACTAGGTGGCGCTGTTTGTCCTTTGAAGTTTCTCTGGATGCTCGCTGAGCATCCCGTCTGCAAAGGGGGTCTCAAAACTAGCCAATCAAAATTCACTAGGCTCCTCTCTCAGCATCCCTTTCTAAAACTAGTCAGTCTTGTCTTTCTTCGTCTTAGTGTGCGGTCGGCTAGTGAGAGCTCTGCCTAGTCCCTTTTATACGTGTTTTGCCTCTCTGCCAGGATTTTTCGTAAGTTATCGATTTTCTTCTTTGCTTATTTCAGACTCCGAGGCGACCTCGTGGGTCGACCTAAATTAATTAGCGGTACCTTATTGAGTTTTATTTCCCTTTTTATTTAATTCCCTAATATGGCCGTTTATTTTAGAAAGAGGGTTTTAGAGGGTTATTTTAAATAGTTTAGGTTAGCCGCGACGGCTTAGGGACATATCTTAGAGACAACAGTTTTTGAAGGGGTTTAAACGAATTTGTGGGGTTCGATTTGTTTTTTGTGAACTGTTTTTGTAAACGTATCGAATTTTTATTTCATGTTCTGTGTATGGTTGGCTATTTCTTGAGTGTTTGTTTAGTTCGAAATTTCTCTGTTTTTTTTGTATTCTTACTGATGATAGTTTAAATGTCAAAATTTATTGTGCTGTGTTACTTTCGGGAGTCTCTCCCTTTGTCTATAATTCTATTAAATGTGGTCTCAGTAGCTGAGCCATTTGGGCGTTTTAGTTAGGTTTTTATTAGAATTGTATAGTCGGTAGGTAGGACTCTGAGTAATTCTCCAAGTCTAGGTAGGCTAATTATTTATTGAGTGTGTATTTAATTTAATCAAAGTTTCCTTAGTAGTCAAGTAGTTAGGCAGACATTTGTCCCTTTAGTCAGTTCCTTTGGCAATTCGTTAGGATTATTTAGTTCTTGGCGAGATCTGCCCAGGTCGACTGGAACATAAGTCTCCTCCAGGTTCGTCGTTTCCATACGCGCACAGTTTCCGCCCGTAAAGTTTGGTTGCCCCGACACTTCCAACTTTACATGAGTAATTTGTAAGGCATATACTTTCCTTTACGGTAGTACTTGTAATAATTCTCTACGTCAATAAATTTTAATGACTTTAGGTAAGTTAGTGTAGTGACACATTGTGCGAATTCATAAAACAAGTCCTGTTTTCTAATACTATAATAGTGTGACATTGTCAGCCTTGAAAATCTAGCCTTTCTCCTTTATTGCCAGTTTCACGCGTGAAAATGCCAATTGCCCGTTTCACAGGCAGCTATCAGTGAAATTGCCAATTTCACAGAAGAGCTATTCTCACTACGACATATACTTTTCGTTTAGATATTGAAAACTTGAAGACTTTTGTGCCCACATTTATATTTAATTTACTTTTAATTTTAAGACATCCAAAAGCTTAAAAATTTCAATCCTATTTCAATTTGACCAATCGAACTTTAATTATTGCAAGCATAGAGCACTGGGGAGAAAATAATTTTAACAAGAAAATCTATTGTATTGCTTAGAAGGTTTTGGTTTGTGGGGGTTCGTAATTATTTGTGAATTACTGTTACCGTTTGGAAAGAATGTTATATACTGTTACTTTTTTATTTTAACCCATTTTTACTTTGGGGATTTCTATGCAATAATAAAAATGTTCGTGTAATATAAAAATGTTGTAAGAATTGTATAAAAACTTGAGATCCAAATCGACTGTTCAAAATTTGAAATTTTAACCTTTTGGAAGTCTTCAAACTATAAAAATTGTATTATCTGCAGTATTGTATAAATTATCTGAAGATAATTTCCACTGTTTTCAAAATCCTTTGATGTATCCTTTAAATCCTTTAAGGTCTTCAAGTTTTCAATGTGAAAGTTGTCTACTACGTATGTTTTCAAAGCCATTCTTAATGACGTAATAATTTTTCGTCTTTCTGTGTCCTTCTCCGTATACAATTACAGCTGAAGCGCTGTTCTTGTGCACTAAACAAAACATTTTATATCAAAATGCAATTAGACGAGGCACTGTTCACCCAATTGCAATTAGACGAACAATGGTACGTTTAATTGCAATTAGACTGAAAATTTTCAGTCTAACAGCATTTCGCACAGTCTCGTGCTATTAGACTAGCCCAATTGCAATTAGACTGAAATTCTCCGTCTCGTCTAATTGCAATTAGATTAGATTGCAATTATATATATTTCGTAATTTTTGCCCAAACCTGCCGATCTATGCACCCAAACACTAACCATGTACACCTGTTTAAATCACATAAAAACAATCCACAGCGTTTAACTTCCCTTGTTTTTGATATTTGTTTTAGGTGAAGACTGTAGATATTATTATATACTGAATAGCCAAGTTCAGAAGCAGAAAATTTTGGAAAACTAATGGCGGGATAGGAAGTAAGCAGATAGCTTAGATTGTATTTGACAATACAAAGGACTGACCTTTCGACATCGTTTTTGTAATTATCTTTGCTGTGTTTCTGACTAAATAATTTTTAAGATAGTAAGTTCTTTCTTGGATTTTTTCTTGGAAGATAATAAGTTATATATAACTTAAGATCAAATAGTTTAAGTTCTGGAAAGGGAGTATCAAGACTTGTAGAAATATTTTGTTAATGTTGATTTTAGATCATGAGGCTCACATTCACAGGAGATGAATGAGAAGGAGAAAATGACCTGTTGTCAAATTTACCAGCGGACATCGTAAATAAAGGGGCAGTTGCATTGGTCAGCGAGGACTTTACTACTGAAAATGGAATCCACAGCAACTTTGCCAAGCACCAAAGCACAGTTGTTTACATAAACATCTTAGCTTTTAAACCAGTAGATTAATTTTAAAATCAACTTTAAATTTCTTTATGTTTCTTTAAAATCTACCTTTGCTTTTGCCTTGGTTTGTTTGACAATGAAACATTTTTGCTTTTGTATTGTTTTTAGGTCGAATACCAAGCGACAGAAGAGTTCGGAGGAGGCTTCAACACTCTTCCGGCGGAACAAATGAACCACAAGCCTGGCCCCTGGGACAATGCTACCACACACAGGATAGCGGTGATAGCCTCTTTAGGGAGGGAAATCCACCGTAAAATCGGGGACAAAATGTATAACTGCCTTATCTACGCTAATGGGTTTGATATTGGAGAGAGCATTCCCATTAGCCCCTCCTTTTCTCTCACTCCCCCAATATGATATCTAAAAATCTGGGCCTCTTCAACAAGCGAGAGGAAAGGAGGTACGCGGGGGTCACCGTTCCCTGGGGATATTTCGGCAGTAGAGGCTGCCGCTTCCCTCTTTACTATGAAGACTGTGGCTGTCACTGAACTACTGCCACCACTTCGACGGGGCAAATGGAGAGTCAAAGCTGTGGACCATACTACCCGGTGTGTCCTGCTCTGCCCGGCTCAGTACCTCAACACGCCGTGGCAGAGTAAGTCTGTCTATCCTTCCCTCGACGTTCTCAAAAAAGAAAAGATGTCATTTTATTCGATTAATTTCGTCAATCCTTGGGGAGAACTTGACCACCAACACCCACTTTGCTGTAAACGTGTTGTATGACGCCTTTTGCGAGGATGTGGTTTTCATGCAGCAATGGGTGAACCACATGAAGGAAGAGTGCGTAACCCGGAGGAGCTGCAAGGACGAATGCAAAGATACTCCGAAGACCTCCAGGAAAAGTCTAATTGCATTAAATATAGGGTAATTAAAGTATTATTAAAATATTCTGTTTATGAATTTAATTTTAACTTATATCTCTTTACCTAGTTCATATATATCTCAAGACTGCATTAGTATAGGGAAGCGGAGGTAACTACCCAATACAGGCGTCTTTGCTTACCAGAACTGATTGTATGGATCTTGTCTGGTTTATCAGGTCACTTAAACATTTTAAAACTCTATGTTTTCGACCATGCAGAGATCAAATATCGCATAATTTTTTCTGAATTCCAGAAATTCTATTTTTTTTGATACGCAAGAGGGGGAGACAACCGAAAAATGTTTTGACTTCGATTTTGCTGAAAAGTTGGTAGAATGGTTTAGGGGGCGCTGAGCACGATTCTGCTTTTCGTTACTTCAGTATAAGTTAAAGCTGTAAGCTTAAGATGTAAGCTTGTATTGAACCAGCAAAAAACTGAATCAAAAACGACTGCAGACTCGTGTTCAGCGCCCCCTAAACCCACTGCAGGCTCGTGTTCCTAAACCTAAACCCTTGCATGTGACTTTTCAGTACAATCGATGACAGAAAAGTTTGTTCACCTTGGTCCCCCCTTGCGAATCGAAAAAATCTAATTTCGGAAAATCGAAAAATAATTTTTATAATTCCCTTCCTTTCATTCTTTTTCAAAAAAAGAACCCCATTCACAGCCTTGCATGTTTCAAATGTTCAATCATTTGCTCAAACTTTTATTAATGGGTCCGTTACGTTTAACTCGCCGTGAAATGTAGAGCGAGTCCGAGACAAAAACTATTAGTCTCGGACATGTCCGAGACTAAGATTTTTGTTAGTCTCGGACAGTTCCGAGACTAATTTTTGTCCTAACAATTGTCCAGACAAACAGTCTCGACAAATCCAAATAGTCTCGGACATGTCTCAGACTAATATTTTTTAGTCCGAGGCATGTCCGAGACAAAATTTTTCAGAGACAAATTTTGTCAGAGACTAAACTTTTTGTCCGAGACATGTCTGGACTAAATGTGTCAAGACAACTTTAAGTTGTCCGGACAAATGCCGGATATGATAATTCTGAGACTAATAGTCCGGACAAATATTCAAAACCTACTCTCGAAACAAATAGTCCGGACTAATTTATTTACCAGCCTAATTGTCAAAAAATTAGTCCGGACTATTTGCATTCAATTTAAATTTAATTTAGTTTAACCAAGAGTACATAATAACTAAGAGTGTGACAAGCGTCAAGCTCTTAGTTATCAGGGTTGGGACATCATCTTCACGATAACGGCTGACCCCCCCCCCACAAATTAGACCCATCACTTCAAAGAAATTCGCACGCTATGCCTACGTTCTAAAGCTCGAAAACACAACTACTCAGTTGGTTCAATGTGCGTCTGTTGCGAGCTTCAGCACACAAGCATAGCGTGCGAATTTCTTTGAAGTGATGGGTCTAATTTGTGGAGGGGGTCAGCCGTTATCGTGCAGATGATGTCCCAAGCCTGATAACTAAGAGCTTGACGCTTGTCACACTCTTAGTTATTATGTACTCTTGTTTAACAATTAGTCCGGACTAATTTATTTACCAGCCTAATTGTCAAAAAATTAGTCCGGACTATTTGCATTCAATTTAAATTAAATTTAAATTGAATGCAAATAGTCCGGACTAATTTATTTACCAATTTAAATTTAAATTAATTTTAAGGGAAAGAATAAGTCGACATTGTGGTTCCTAGTAGCTAGCTTGCGGAATCGATGTATGGTTGGGGGACGGAAGACTGAAAACCGAAAACTCATTGCTGACAAGTGATCAAAATTTTTGACGGAAAGGAGGCCAAAAATGGAAAATAATTGCAAAATTAAGGGTTTTTGGCAATTCGAGCCCCCTTCCCACAGTGTTTGCCAAGCCACACCTTGGGGAGAGATCATAAGTGTCAGGAGTGACCCCCCCCCAGGTTTTCAAATGTTGCTACCCTTACCCCGAGTTTTGGCGAAACTGGCCAAAAATGGCAAAAAAAATCGAAAATCTAGGGGTTTCGGCCATAGGTGTAATTGGGGGGGGTTGGGGGGGGGGGGAAACGCCAAAGCCATTTTTACAAACCCCCCATGGGGGGCCCCCGCCTCCCCCCCAACTGGGGGGGGGTAGTCGCGCCGAAGGCGCGAAAATTTGGCTAAGAATTGGGTATTTTTAGGGTAAATTCTGCAACATTTTTAAAAAAAGTCCAGATTTTTGGCTTAAAGTGCTTATTATTGCGAGAAATACACGTTTTAACGGTTTTATGGACTTTCTTGCTCAATATTGACCTTATTTTAGACTTAGAAACATGTTGGCAATCAAGTTTTCGAGTTTAAAACCCTTGTCTAATGTCAAAATTACTTCATAGTTGAATGTTTTTGGCATTAGCAATGGCTGAAAATTCGATTTTTCACATAAAAATAGAAAAAGTTTTTGGGGGAGGTTTGGGGGGGGGGGTCGTGGGGGGGGGGGGTTTGGGGGTCTAAAAAGGCCCCCCCCAAAATCCCGGGGGAGGGGGCCCCCCCAACCCAAATCCCCGTTACACCTATGGTTTCGGCAACTTTGGCGAACCCCCATCCTCCGTCGGAATTCCCCTCCAAGATGTTTTGTCCAGCCACACCTATGCCAGAGATGTGGCTGGGCAAAAATCTAGTTGTGGTGGGGATTTCCGAAAGAGAAAGGGGGCGCAAAAATTGCTAAAAGAAAAAATTTCGATTTCTTACCATTTTTGGCCAAAACTCGGATAGGGGCGGGGTAGCAAAATTTGAAAATCAAGGGTATCAATCAATCAGGTAGCGCAAATTTTTCGTTTTGGTGGGGGCACTTCCCCCACACCTATGCCTATGGGTAAAGGGGACTGGAATTCAAAAAGGAGGAAGATCCTGAAAATTTGGGGGCGTGGACAACTCATGAAATGAATTGAGGAGCTTTTTACCGTAGATTCCCGAAAAATTTAACAATCACACAAATTTTTCGAGTATTAGCAAACTAATGTGTGATATTTATACAATTGAAATAATTAAAGGATATTTCCTACAATTTAGGACAAATTTGGGAAGCATTTCAGTGATTATAGGCGCTGTACACCTCATAGGGAGCGAACAGTATCTATCCTAACCCGAGCTTTCCTACATAGATACCACATATCGTACGTGTCTATAATAACTTTCTAACCTGCAGGACGATAGTTTTATTAAAATAATGATAACAACCAGGTGAGAAAACAATGTTGAAAAATAATCTGGACATATATATGTATCTATACAGCGCATGCAACCAACACAATCCTTTGACTAACAACCGACACAAAGACACAATAGTCGTAGAATAATTGGGAAAAATTTATTTGAATATATAATTTAAAAAAATTGCCTTGAGAAAAAGGTTAGAAAAAAGAAAAAACAGCGCACACAATCAACACAACCTTTGCCAAATGTTGGGAATTTTTTCACAAATTGCGCAAAATTAACCCTAAAATTACCTCATTTTTGGCAAATTCCGTTGGCGATACTACTAATTCCCAGGGGGGGGGGACAAGGAGCGCGGGAGCACACAAAAACTTTCTGGGGAGGTTTGAAAAATGGGAGTTACCAAACCACCAAGGTTACACCTATACCTGATTCTTGGCAAATTTTGGCGCCGTCGGCGAGACTTTCCCTAAAAATCTTTTGGAGAAGATTTTGAAAAAATGGGTTCCCCCCGTTACACCTATGCTCCATGGTGCACAGCTATGACAGCACTGGGAATCACAACACAGAAATTATAGCAGTATGTTTATATACAGCACAGCATTTATATTTGAGCCTGTACATTCAACGAACACAGTCAAATCAACCTTTGCCAAATGTTAGGACTTTTTGCACAAATTCGCAAAATTAAGCCTAAAATTACCTGATTTTTGGCAATTTCCGTCGGCAACACCTACACCTAGACCTGATTCTTGGCAAATTTTGGCGCCGTCGGCGAGACTTTCCCTAAAAATCTTTTGGAGAAGATTTTGAAAAAATGGGTTCCCCCCGTTACACCTATGCTCCACGGTGCACAAATATGACAGCACTTGGAATCAGAACACAGAGATCATAATGTTTATATACAGCAACAGCACTGAATTTATATTTGAGCCTACACATACAACAAACACAATCAAATCAACCTTTGCCAAATGTTAGGACTTTTTTCACAAATTTCGCAAAATTAACCCTAAAATTACCTGATTTTTGGGAATTTCCATCGGCGACACAACTCCGCCAGCTGGGGATGGGGCAGGGAGCACGGGAGCTCACAAAAAGTTTCTCGGAAGGTTTGAAAAATGGGAGTTACCATACCACCAAAGTTACACCTATACCTGATTCTTGGCAAATTTTGGCGCCGTCGGCAAGACTTTCCCCAAAAACTTTTTTGAGAAGATT